>PVIJ01002700.1:123300-140119 GCA_004024925.1 Scalopus aquaticus | reverse complement strand
GTTTGAGGAATCGCCATACAGCTTTCCATAGTGGTTGGACCAGTTCACATTCCCACCAGAAGTGTAGAAGAGTTCCTTTTTCTCCACATCCTTTCCAGCATTTGTTGTTGCCTGTATATTTAATATGTGCCATCCTCTCAGGTGTGAGGTGGTATCTCATAGTGGTTTTGATTTGCATTTCCTTGATTATAAGTGATGTTGAGCATTTTTTCATGTATCTGTTGGCCATTTGCTTTTCTTCTTTGGAGAAGTGCCTTTTGAGCTCTTCTGCCCACTTTTTTATTGGGTTATTGGCTTTGTTTTTGTTGAGTTGTGTGAGTTCCTTGTAAATTTTTGTTATCAGTCCTTTATCAGATGTATTGTGTGCAAAGATCTGTTCCCAGTTGGTAGGGTGTCTGTTAGTTTTAGTTAATGTCTCTTTTGCTGTACAGAAGCTTTTTATTTTGATGTAATCCCATCTGTTTATCTTGTCTTTCACTTCCTTCGCTTGGAGGGATGTCTTTCAAGATTTTGCTGAGATGTATGTCGTGTAGAGTTTTGCCTATATTTTCTTCTATACATTTTATGGTTTCAGGTCTTACATCCAGGTCTTTTATCCATTTTGAATTGACTTTTGTGCAGGGTGTGAGGTAGTAGTCCAGCTTCATTTTTTTGCATGTGGCTGTCCAGTTTTCCCAACACCGTTTATTGAATAGACTGTCCTTATTCCACTGCATTTTCTTTGCTCCTTTGTCAAAGATTAGTTGTCCATAGATATGTGGCTTTAATTCTGGGTATTCTATTTGGTTCCACTGGTCTTTCTGTCTGTTTTTGTTCTGGTACCATGGTGTTTAATTATTATGGCTTTGTAATATAGTTTGAAATCGGGGAGTGAAATTCCTCCGTTTTCTTTCCTTTTAGTTAGTAGGGCTTTACCTATGAAATTTTTGTGTTTCCATATGGATTTCATCAGTAGTCGCTCTATTTCTTTGAAGAATGCCATTGAGATTTTTATTGGAATAGCATTGAATCTGTAAATTGCTTTTGGTAGGATTGCCATTTTGATAATGTTAATCCTTCCTACCCATGAGCAGGGGATGCCTTTCCATCTTTTGTGTCTTCTATTTCTTTCAACAGAGTTTTGTAGTTTTCTTTGTATAAGTCCTTTATGTCTTTTGTTAGATTTATTCCCAGGTATTTGAATTTTTTGGTTTCGATTTTGAAGGGGATGGATTTCTTAATTTCTTCTTCTTCAGATTAGGTGTTTTTTACATATAGGAAGGCTACTGATTTTTGTGCATTGATTTTGTATCCTGCTACTGTACTGAACTGGTCTATTATTTTGAGTAGTTTTTCTATGGAGTTTTTAGGGTTTTGTATATATATTATCATGTCGTCTGCAAACAGAGACAGTTTAATTTCTTCTTTTCCTATTTGGATCCCTTGAATGTCTTTCTCTTGTCTAATTGCTCTGGCTAGGACTTCCAGTATTATATTGAAAAGTAATGGTGAGAGTGGACATCCTTCCCTTGTTCCTGATCTTAGGGGAAAGGCCTTCAGCTTCTCACCGTTGAGGATAATATTGGCTGTGGGTTTGTCATATATGGCTTTTATTATGTTGAGGTATGTTCCTTCTATCCCAAGGATTTCAAGGGCTTTTATCATAAATGGGTTTTGCACTTTGTCAAATGCTTTCTCAGCATCTATTGATATGATCATATGGTCTTTATTTTTCTTTTTGTTGATTTGTTGGATTACATTGATTGGTTTTTGGATGTTGAACCATCCTTGTGTCCCTGGAATAAATCCCACTTGGTCGTGGTGTATTATCTTATGGATGCATTGTTGGATCCTATTGGCCAAGATTTTATTAAATATTTTTGCATCAGTATTAATTAGGGAGATTGGTCTGTAGTTTTCTTTTTTGTGTGTTGTCTTGTCTGGTTTTGGTATTAGAGTAATATTTGCTTCATAGAATGTGTTTGGTAGTACTCTTCCTTCTCGATTTTTTGAAAGAGTTTGTGTAATATAGGGACTATTTCGTTTTTGAATGTTTGGTAGAATTCATTTGTGAAACCATCTGGTCCTGGGCTTTTGTTTTTGGGGAGGTTTTTAATTACTGTTTCAATTTCACTACTTGTGATTGGTTGTTTAGGTGTTCTATATCGTCTTTGTCTAGTTTTGGGCGATTGTATAGTTTTAGGATTTGTCCATCTAGGTTGTTATACTTGTTTCCATATAGCTGTTTATAGTAATCTCTGATTATTTTTTTTATTTTTGCTGTGTCCGTTGTGATTTCTCCTTTTTCATTTATGATCCTATTTATTTGTGTTTTCTCTCGTTTTTTCTTTGTAAGCCTGGCTAGTGGTTTGTCTATTTTGTTTATTTTTCCAAAGAACCAGCTTTTGGTTTCGTTAATCTTCTGGATTTTTTTTTTATTTCCATTTCATTTATTTCTGCTTTGATTTTTATTATTTCCTTTCTTAAATTGTCTTTTGGGGTTTTTTGTTGTTCATTTTCTAGTTTTTTGAGATGTGAGATTAAATTGTTTCTTTGGGTTGTTTCTTGTTTCTTGATGTGAGTTTGTAATGCTATATATTTTCCTCTTATTACTGCTTTTGCTGTGTCCCAGACCTTCTGGAAAGTTGTGTCCTCTTTGTCATTCAATTCTAGATATTTTTTAATTTCTTCTTTGAGCTCTTCGTTGATCCATTGGTGTTCCAGTAATGTGGGTTTCAGTCTCCATGAGGTAAGGAGGTTTCTTTTTTCCTTTTCATGATTTATTTCCAGTTTGACTCCTTTATGATCAGAGAAGAAGGCTGGTACGATTTTGATCTTAGTGCATCTGTTGAGGTTTGTTTTGTGGCCTAATATGTGATCGATCCTGTAGTATGTTCCATGCGCACTTGAGAAAAATGTGTATTCAATTTTTGGGGGGGTGAAGTGATCGATAGATATCTGTTAATCCCATGTGGTCTAGGTCCTTATTTAGCACTTTAATGTCCTTGGTTACTTTTTGTCTTCTTGATCTGTCCAATAGAGAAAGTGGGGTGTTGAAGTCTCCTACTATGTATGTATTTTCTTTAATGTCTCTTTTCAGGGATGATAATAATTGTCTGATATATTTTGGCGCTCCTTCATTTGGGGAGTATATGTTGATGATTGTTATATCCTCCTGTTTTATTGTCCCCTTTATCATGATGTAGTGACCAGCTTTGTCTTTTTTTACCTTCTTAAGTTTGAAGTCTATTTTATCTGATATAAGTATAGCTGTTCCTGCCTTCTTTCTTGATCCATTTGCTTGTAGGATTGTTTTCCATCCTTTAACTACTAATCTCTGTTTATCTTTCACAATTAAATGTGTTTCTTGTAGACAGTAGAAGGTTGGGTTCTGTTTTTTGATTCATCCTGCTATGATGTGTCTTTTAATTGGTGTGTTTAGTCCATTTACATTTAGAGTTAATATTGATTTACTGTCATCCATATTTTTTTGTTTATTTGTTTACCCTTTTGTGGTTCAAATTCTTACCTTATTCTGTCTTTCCTGGTCTTTCCTCTGTTGGTTTTGTCTTCATGGTTTCTTGTAGTAAGTATTGGAGTGGGTGTTTGGTAGTGTTGAATTTCTTTAATTTCTGTTTGTCAGAGAAGGTCCATATTTTTTCTTCATAGATGAATGAGAGCTTTGCAGGATAGAGTATCCTTGGTTGACATTTGTTGGCATGTAATGTGTTATATATGTCCCTCCAATTTCTTCTTGCCTGTAGTATTTTTTCAGAGAAATCTGATGTCAGCCTGATTGGCTTTCCTTTATAGGTTATTTGTTTCTTTGCCCTTATAATTTTCAATATATTTTCCTTGTCTTGAATTCTCGATAGTTTTACTATCAAATGTCTTGCTGGTTTTTTTTTCTTTCGTTGTAATAATATGGAGATCGTCTGGCTTCTTGTATGTCAATTTTTGTTTCCTTTTTCATGTTTGGGAAGTTCTCTTCAATTATCTCCTTGAGAAGTTTCTCTGTTCCTTTGTCTCTCTCTTCTCCTTCTGAGATTCCAATGATTCTGATGTTTCCTTTTTTCATGGTGTCAGATAGTTCTCGAAGCTTTTCCTCATTCTTTTTCCTTTGTTTTTTTCTTTCCTTTTCTGCCTTGATTCTGTTAGTATCTTTATCTTCCAGAGCGCTTATTCTTCCCTGCATATCTTTTAATTCACTTTTCTGGCTTTCCCTGGATTTCTTTATCTCCTCTACTAATGTTTTTAAATCTTCCATTTCCTTCAATTTCTTCTTTATGGATTCGTTCTTGTTCTTCAGTTCTTTTAAATATTCCATTTCCTTCAATTTCTTCTTTATGGATTCATTCTCCTTCCTCACTTCTTTGTTCTTTTCATTTAATTCTATCAATTTTTTTGTGATGGCTACTTTGAAGTCTTTATCTGTTAGGTGGATGTAATCTTCTATGTCCATATTAATGGGTTTTGGAGAGGGATTTTCTTTTTGTGGTGTATTGTTTTTAGGGTCATTTGTGACTTTTTTCTTTTCCGTTGTTGGTTTTCTGCTTTGCTCTGTTCGTAGCTTTCCGCTGGTGCTGGCAGGCATGACTCTTGGTTTTACTTGCTCAGGAGTGTATGTGGTTCCCTAGTGTCTGAGTTGTCTTGGCTGTGGCTGGGTGTCTTCTGGATTTTCTTATTTTTATTTGTTGAATTTTTGTTTTCCTCGTGGCATGTCTCCAGTGTGTTTCCAGTTCCAAGTTGAATTAGGGAAGATGAAGGGGTGGTTTGTAGTAAAAAAGAAAGAAAAGAGAAAAGAGAGGAAAAAAAAAAAAACAGGGAGAGGAAAGAAAAGGGGAATGAAGATGAAGAAAAGTAGGAATGAAGGACCTAGAGAAAAAGGTAGGTTAAAAGTAAAAAAAAAAAGAGAAGGTTAATAATAAAATAGTAAAAAATGTAAATAGTAATAATAAAAAAAATAAAGTATTGGGGAGATGTGAATTTGGAGTTCTGTCATCCTTTTGCTCTTAGGTTCTGGGGTTTCTGGTTGGGTCCCCTGCTGGGGTTCAGCCCCTCCTTTCCAGTGACAGATGTTGTTGTCTTGCTGTTGCGGCTGTCATTAGTCCTTGCTGGGAGTCTTTCTATTCTTTCTCCTCTCACCCCCATTTTTTTTCCCTTTCCTCCAATGTTTGCCTGGGGCTATTCCTGCCCCTGGGGCTATGTCTGGTGGGGAGCAGTTGGGAGCTCCTGGTCTTAGTTTCTTTTCTGCTGCTTGGGGCCTTCTACTCCACGAAGGGGTGCAGGGGTGGAGGCTGTGGGTTACTGTTGATCAGCGTTTCACCTCCCCTGTTCCTAGGGTGCCAGTGTGCAGCCACCTAGAAGTTGGGGGTGTGGCAAGTGCTGTCACACCTGCTGAGGTCTTTTTTTGTTTGTTTGTTTGTTTGTTTTGCCACCCTCCGGGTGCCAAGGTGCCTACACTTTGCAGGGGAAGGTGTGGTCAGAAATAGTTTCAGCAGGAGATAGTTTCAGCAACAGGTATGGGAGGGGTTTTGGAGATTGTCAGTCAATAGTCCTTAAATGCCACCCCTCCCATCAGCTTGGGATCAATTTGCAGTCTAAAGCCCAGAGTGTTTGAGGTGGTCTCTGCAGGAGGTTTTCCGCCTAACCAGTTTTTCTGGCTAATTTATCACCTACCAACCAGTGGGGGATGTTTCTTGCTTGGACTTTCTCTCCTTTAAGATGTTACCTAGCCCCAGGTGGGGGATGGGACACAGTGACCCTCCCACTTTCCTGCTCCTCATGGCTGCCATGCAGGGAAGAGAGGGTGGTCGTGGGATGGGGGAGTGGGGGTCGTGCTCCCAGTTGGCTGGCTGGAGCCCTCTGACCTCACCGCAGTTTCTAACCTTGTATTCAGTGGCTCTCAGGGGAAGCCAGTTCGTCCACCTCTCCTTTCTGCTGCTTCTTTGTGTGGAGTCCGATGTATTTTCTCTTCTCTTTACTCCGACTCTTAGGTTTATTTTTAAGTCTAAAGCACCCCTGGGGTTGATTGTATTGCGTAGGGTATCCGGTTCTCTTCGAGTCAGCTCTCAAAGTTAGGGATATTTTTCTCCATAAATCGATTTTTTGTGGGAGAGCCTGATCCTAGCGTCTGTTTGCCGCCATGTTTGGGGGGCATTGCAATGACTTCTGATGTCAATTACAATGAGTTAAGCTAACCTTCTCAAATTAAGTACATAGTCCTCAATAAGACTACTTTTACTTGAGACTTCAGTCACAATTTGGAGGTCCCCAGGCAAGCTACTTTCACTTTTTTATCAGCTGGCTACAAATTTAGGGGTTTCTTTATCAAGTTTGATAATTCACTAGAATGATGCACTTTAGGAAAGTAAACAATTTAATTGTAGCAAAAAAGAGACAAAGGAAGAGGACTGGAAAAGTATCCCAAATAAAGCTTCCATTGTTCTGAGGCACATGTTACTCTCAGCACATAGATAAATAACAATATACAGATTTTTTTATTTTTTAATATTCATTATCTATCTGAAACTGAAATTTTCCTGGCACCCTGTTTTTTTTTTTTTTTATATTTTGTTTATTTTCGCATATAAGGACTGGGGTGTTTAGGCCAGAAATGTGGGAGAGTGAGAGGATTCACCAGAGACAGAGTGGAGAGATGAGAGGAGGAGCTGCTGAAATACACTGCTAAGGGGAGCACTGGGCAAGACAGGAGAGGTCTGCTGCACCATGTGGGTTAGCTCCCTGGCTGGGGATTGAACTCAGGCCTTTGCTCTGGTCCACTGCCATCACGACACAGTGACAGCACTGATACTGAACACTTAGGCCACCAGGGAAGCCCCTACAGATTACTTTCATCCAAGGAAACTCATAGTAGAAACTTTAAAAGTTGGAAAATACGAACTACACCAAAATAAATACCCATACTATCTAATACATGAAGAGAGCCCTGTTGAATGTTGGTGTTTCCTTCCTTTATTTCCCCTAAACCTTATTGACAGATAGGCAAATAAATAAATTAGTTAGTAGATATTTCAGCATGCACACGCATAGTCATAAATATGAGAAAAATATTTAAATGTATATTGTATATTTTAGTAGACTGAGCCTCTGTCAAGTTGGAATCCACTTTTTAAATCTGAACATGAATTATGAAAGGAAGATAAGTAATAAAATCAGATATTCTTTGTTTTTATTCTTGCTGTGTACAAAACTGGGGAATTTACTGCGTAAGCTTAGATAGTCAAAGTAATATATCTCTAGTGGAAAACTTTCTGTGGTTAATATATAGGCTACATATCTTCTATCAAAAACCAAAATCTTCTTACACTGATAGAATATATATTTTTCTCTCCACAAATTGAGTATGTGACTTAAGTCATAGCTGAAAAGTAAAAGATTTGTTTAGAGAGAAGTTTCATAATACCAACTCCAATGTCTAATAACACCTCCATATTTGTATGTTTATAAAAAGTTATATGAAGCCCTTGAGAAAGGTAAGACAGATGCCCTATTCTACAGCTTTTTAAGACAGAATTGAGATTTCAATTGGAAAATAAATGAGTTTATTGTGTTAAATAGCACATTTGGAATAAGAGAACACAAGTTTACCACGCGTATTTAAATTCTCTCCCTCTTTAGATTTCATTCAAGTGATCAAAACTAAATAGGACATTGACAGCAAAGGAGCAGACCAAAGTTAATAAATTAAAAAGAGGACTCCCTGGTGGCACAATGGGTTACGGCGTGCTGTGGAGCTGTTGGTGTTTGCGGAAGGCATGAGTTCGATGCCCACCAGGGATATTCCCACGTGGCGCAGCAGACCTCTCCTGCCTTGCCCGCTGCTCCCCTCAGCAGTGTATTTTCATCCATCTGCTCCCCGCTCTGTCTCTGGTGAACACTCTCACTGCCCCATACCTCTGGCCTGCACCCTAGATTGTATGCAGAAATAAATAAATCTTTAAAAATAAATAAATTAATTAATTAATTAAAAAGAAAATATTTGGAAAAATGAAATGGAAGAGGAGGAATAGATGTTGTATTAGGAAACAAACCTCCAATTTAAAACTCCTACTAATGTGACTATTAATAAGAAGTAAGCAGATTTAGAAGATTATGAGTCTCAGGCATCCCTGGTGCCCTAGGGGCTCAGTCTCAGCACTGTCACTGCAGCAGCCCACTGTGATGGCCTGAGTTTAATCCTCGGACAGGGAGCTAACTCACATGGTGCAGAAGACTGCTCCCTTTTCGCTTACTGCTCGGCTTAGCAGTGTATTTCAGTAGATCTGCCTGGTCTTCTCCCCACTCTGTCTCTGGTGAATCCTCTCAGCCTCCCACCTCTGGCCTATACCCCATTTCTTCTACACAAAAATAAATAAATAAAATCTTAAAAAAAAGAGTATGAGTTAAAAAGAGTCTCAGAATTTTGAATTACCAAGCATATTAAAAAAAAGGGGTTGTACTGCAGGAGTATACAAAGGAATCAAACTAATACTTAAACAATGTGCGCCACAATCCCTTCTGACTTGTCTGAGAACTTCTGCACCCAGAAAGTATGCCTTCATCTGCTTGGTAGAGAATTCCTGTTCAGAAAAACTGAATAAAGAAAACTAAATATGAAAAATTATCTCCACATAACCAAAAAAAAAAGTGTCCACTTTCTGTTTTATTCAAATATAATGAAGCCACTGAGTCATCAAAACTGCCCTCTATCAGGAAATCTAGTCTTTCTTGAATGTTTGATTTTTAAATATAGTAAAGATGTAACTGAAAATCAATGTATATTTGAGAAAATGATCCAATTTGAAGGAAAAGGAATAAAATAGTCAAAATACTGGTTAAAAAAAACTTTAAAGAAAAAGATACATATTTTAGGTGCAGAAAAAAAATTCACAGATTAGCACATTTAATATCCTCAGGAAAATAAGGAAATAGTTTGCATAGACATAAACAGGTATAGAAAGGACCAGTAAGTGAATGCTAAATAGCTCTCCAAATAAATAGGGAGTAGACTAAAAAACAGTAGCTTCAACAACAAAATGATATTTATAAGATCAAGTCAAAGGAATGCCCCTCACAATAGAATTAGGTGATCATTTTTAAGAGTTTTAACTAGAGATAAAAAAGTTCAGAAAAATCTTTTCTTCAGCCTTCATCCTTCTTTTTTAATTGTAGTTAATATGAAGCTTCATCATCCACCTAATCTTTAAAGTGTTCTCTTTTTTTTTTTTTTTAAGATTTATTTTATTTGCACATACAAGCTGGGGTACAGGCCAGAGGCGTGGGGCGGCGAGAGGGCTCACCAGAGACGGAGTGGGGAGCAGAACAGGCAGATCAGAAGTACACTGCTGAGGGGAGCAGCGGGCGAGGCAGGAGAGGTCTGCAGCACCATGTGGGATTCTCCCCGGCTGGGCGTCGAACTCGCGTCGCCGCTGCCGACAGCTCCACAGCGCAGCGCTTAACCGCTGTGCCACCAGGGGAGGCCTAAAGTGTTCTCTTATACATTGCAGGAACTCAATCGTATTAGCCATACATGACAATTATCTTCTGATTCTGTTTTTTTTTTCCATATACACAGATGATCCTACTTTCATTATCCTCTTTTGTTAATACCATTACCACAGCCTGCTAGTTGTTAATCCAGTTTCTTTACCTGCCCCTTTGTCCAGATCTTTCTATCATTTATAGCGTTACCTTTCTGAATGTTTAATTATATTATGACAGTTCAGAGTATTTGCTAAATTCCTTTGCCTGTTACAGAGCCAAATTATTTAGCCTGGTTTATAAAGCCCTTATAAATCCAGCCTAATTCATATTCTCAGCTACATCTCCAGCTGCACACAAGCATTCAACCTCCAGTTACACTCAAGTTTTTAATAATTATTTCATTCATCCATTATTTTATTTGCATATGCTAAGTTAGGGAAGAAAAATTGCTCAAAACTCCACTATAATGAATTCATATTTCTCTACATGGTATGTGCTGATTATGTCGGGAATTAAGTGGTAACAAGAATGTGAATTACTATCATTAACATTACTATTACTACTACTATTACTACTGTGATAAGAAAATATTTTCCAGGAATAGCTGAGAAAGGAAAATTAGCAATAATTCTTATTGGATCTTTGTCTCTTTGGAGACAGCAGATACATATCTTTACTATGGGGAAAAATGAAAAGTTTTTAATGTTGGGGAAATTTTTAAGCAGAGTAACACTGAAAAGGTCATTTTAAGATCAACCATCACTATTGGTAACACTAGTTATCTCTTTTTAGTGTCTTTTTTCTCATATTCCAGCATTCCCTTTATCATTACTGTCTCAGTCTGCTCTCTTTCACATTGTTCCTCCATTCCCAAACCAAGTCAGCTTCACATACAGAGGATGTTATTAAAGAGCCAGTTAGAAGATCTTAGCTATCATTCAAATGTGAAAAGCCAAAATTTTAGTACAATTATTTTATTTAATTGGTTAGTTTATATGTTATTGAAAATAAGTGTTTTTTGTTATTTCTAGCATGTTAGACTGTATTAGTAAAGTTTGAATCAATTCTATAAGACTTTCTATTTGCATAACTAGTTTTAACTATGGAAATGGAAAGTGAGATAACTGGATCCCACACTAAAACTAATTTTATATTTCCCATATAAACCAGAAGCCATAGATTTTGTTCACATATAGAGAAGTTTTACAACCAAGAACAGGAGATAGTCAATGTATCTTAATGAGTTGAATTTAATGATGACTTATAACAGTAGATATTGGTCCTGTTTTATATATCTGACCATTAGATAAGACCAAAATGCATTCAACTTCATTTATTTCTTTATCAAAACTTTCTAATCAAAAATTATCGAATAGACCAATGATATTAGGCTTTTTTGGTCAAGTGTGAGTCCATTCTTGGCAACAATAAGGACATGGCAGGCAGTGATTTTTCCTTAAATTTCAAACTGTTTATCAATCAAAAGAAATACACTGAAATTTGTACTTATACCAGGCATACAAGAGTTAACTTTTCTCAATAACCTTACCACTGACTATATACAGTTAGTTATGTTATAATAAAGGATTACTAATGGTCATACCCATGTTAAAACCAAGTTAGCTTATTGTCAATTGATTTGAGATCTGAGGTCATCTTTCTGTCTTTCTCTGTGTGCACCCTCTTGCTGCTACCCATGTCATTATTGTATACCCACTTCACAGGATTCTGGCAAGACATTCTATTTTATCTTTTTAAAAAATCTTGTAAGGAAATGTAATTTCATAATTGTAAATTCATCATTCTTTTAAACCATCTATACATTTCTCCTATAGCAATATTAGTATTTACATAACAATTAGTATCTGCACATTATTTTGGTTATTTTAATTACTGTAGTAAGTGCACCAAACTACTGTTTTGGTATGATCATGAGGAAACTCAGGAATAACGCTTCTTAGTGTTTTCTGTAGTGCTAATTATATGGTAATTAGATTACATTTTAGAACTTAAAAATAAGGATTCTCCAATAGATTTGCCATTATCCACTCATTCAGTGCATTTTTATGTGTCTATGGATGGATGTATGACTAGCTGTCTGTCTTTCTGTCTCTCTCTCTGTCATCTATATATCTAGTTTGTATTCTCCTGGTCAAGATACTAACTCCTAGAAGGCAAGAAATATTGAGTTTGCATTACATGGTGTCGTGTACAGTGAGAAATTAATCATATGATTAATTGTACTTTTAACCTTGTGGTAAACTATTCACTTTCCCTCATCCCTCATCCAATACTCCTTCACTGCCCACAATAGAGGTTGGTAACTTCTCTCAAAGAGAACAGTAAAGGGAGTAGAGGCTCAGACTCCCTTATGAGAGTGGGTAAAGGTAGGACAAGTATCTTCTTTAAAATTGTGGTAAAGTGAAGTTGCTGACTCGAAACACTCTCAAGGAAGCACATTGTGTGGCCTGATATCAAACAGGCTGAAAATATGTCCTGTATTCCCAGAGAATCGGGACTGAAAATTACTGTTAAAAGAAGAAAAGGGTGTTTGCTGAGTTCTCCTTAGTGTCCACAGCAGCAGTGGCATGTCTCCACAGACTTAGTAACAGGCCAGGAATGTGAGCTGATATGTATGTCACCTCAGAAAGTTACCTGGTGCTGCCTGCCATCAAGTTCTGTACTGTGAAGGAGAGTTGTGTGTCTATTTCAAGCATATAATGTTCCTTATAGATATTTAGTTCCTGGAAAGGAAATAAGTACAAAGAAGGAATACTGTAGGAAAATGAATGCAAAGGCAAGACAGAAGTCACATTCTGGGCCATACATTAAGTAGCCTTGACCTAAGGGTGCATGAAAATTGCAGTGTAAAGTAGGGATAGTTCTGAAATGACAAATTGAAAGGGGATGTCTAGATCTCCAAGCATTTTTCCCACTCTTTCTGAATGGATCAGAATAGATCTCTTTACCTAAGTAAAATATGAATGTGACTTCTCTGCCACTATAAATTAGTCAGGAGCTAGCAAGGTTACAAGAAAATGTGATTTTGTGCAGAGACATGCCTCAAACCTTGATTTTAAAGAAAAAATCAAAGAAAAGCTCACTATAATCTCATTCAGAGCTTATTTTAAACTATAGTTATAATTCTAGCAAAATGTTTATGTATATTTTTCATCAATATAAATATAGAAATGCATTGAATGAAAATTTTGCTCTAGAAGGTAAAAACAATTGACAGACAAATGGAGAATGAAAATCCATAAAAAACAATGAGAGCTGGGGTAGTGTGGGAGGAGGGACAGACTTGCCTGTAAAACTCTGAAGTTCTTTATCATATAGCAACACTGAATCTTCTGAATAGTTCACATTTATGGAAATTTTTCTCTTTATAAAAAGGAAATGTGCAGAATGCTGGGTTTCATTCAAAGCAAAGCGGCAACAATAATTCATGTTTGTGTTAAGCTGTCATTAAATAAGAAAATAATTCAGTGGCAGAATTAACTTCATGAATGAGTAGAAAAGCTTACTTATTCATATTTTGAATTAATTAGTTAATTATATATTAAGTTTCAGGAAAAAACACTGCAAATTCTAAAAATCAAAAGCATCTATCAGTAATAAAAATTGTAATGATATTACAGTATGCACTATAAGAAATATAAATTCAAAATCACCATCATTATCAATGTGCTTTTATGACTGAGGTCATATGGTAGAGCGTATATTTGCATTATTACTTTCTACTATGTTACTTCCTCACATACCTATCTACATAGTGGCTGCCTCCATCTCATCATAGAACTTCAAAATTATGTATATGAAATTTGTCTATGATGATGTAATTCTTTGCATCTTTTTAACTTTCCATGGACTATAAATTCCCACTTACATTGATGATTAGATATAGTCTTGTGACGAATGTCTACTTTTATTTCTTAATGCAATTAGTATGATTATATAGCACATTCCAAGACCAAAGAAGGATTATCTTGCATTAAGATAATTTAAACAAGCAATTTAAATTAGCAAACATTTAAATAAGCAAGCATTCTATTACCATTTTTTGTTATTTACCATGTTTTTAATATTTCTGAAATGCTCTTTGTGTACAGTTCATAGGCATGTAATAATATTTCTGTCTTTATTTCTCAATCTATAAAAAAGAGAGAATTGAAGTAAAGGAAATAAAAACCAGGGCAAACACAGATCAGAGATAAAAAAAAAAATCACTGTAATGACTCTAGAACTATGAATCAATAATAAAGTTTTTACTTTTATTTAAGGAAAAATCTAGTCTCTGTTTTTCCCACTCCCTTTCATTTTCTCTTCTCTCTCTCTCTCCACCTAACACGCACACTTGCACTCGCACATGCACACGCAGCTCTGACTGTAAATCTTTCCATAATAATTTAAATCAATAATAGACTTAAATTAATGAAATATTTGTGTGATTTGTGGCTGCTCTTTTTTTGTGTGGTCATGATTTCTAAGCTTCTGCTTTGAGACATAAAAGACAGATCAAATATGAAAAAGCATGAGAAAGATAGGTTTTTGAAACATTTCAGGACAGGGCATTAGCTATGAAGCACTAGAAGTCTGATAAAAAATATGCCCTGAGGCCCCAACCCAATTAAACATACTTAAGGTAATGGGTTTTTTTTTTTTCCAGATTAATTTTGAAGAGACGCTGACAGTCCCCTTCAAGTAGTTAATCAAATTCAGTTGAATTACATCACCATAGACAAATGCCATGTCTCCTTCTCCTGGCCTGATAGACTAAAGGGACTGTGTTAATGTATTAAAATCTTATTGAATAAACTCTTTTATTTATCTTCACTTTATTCTTCCTGACCTTGTCAACAGGAAGAGTAAGTTTGTTAGAATGAAGAATGAATCATGCTTTATAGCAGATGCCTTCAACCCCAAGCGTGCTTATTCTTGAGGGGTACAAAGACTTAGAGAATATGTGACACAGATAACTTTAAGAGAATTGTGTGTCAGATCTTCATCTCCTGACGTACTTCTTTTTTTTTAAGATTTATTTATTTTTGCATACAAGCTGGGGTGCAGACCAGAGGTGTGGGGTGGCGAGAGGGTTCACCAGAGACAGAGTGGGGAGAGAACAGGCAGATCTACTGAAATACACCGCTGAGGGGAGCAGTGGGCGAGGCAGGAGATGTCTGCTGGGCCATGTGGGAAGCTCCCCGCCTGGGCATCAAACTCATGCCGCAGCCACTGACAGCTCCACAGTGCAGTGCTCAACCTGTTGCACCATCAGGGAGGCCCTCCTGACATACTTCTGTCCAAAACTGTGAGTTCTGCTAAAGGTCATCATCATCATCATTGTCTAAGTTAGAATTTGAATTCAGGCGTTAGATATCATGTAGCTTATATTAACACAATTATTTTGAAATGAAAGCCACCATGAAATGTAAAGTGCAAATGTAAAGTTTATTTTCTGACAGAAAATAAACTCATTTGATTGGTCATTTGACAAGGAGAACTCTGCAACATAGATTTGATGGTGCTTGATTTTCATGATTGAATAAACTAAGTTCATAACTGTATAGTCATTTTAATAATGTTAATAACAATGATATTTAAAACAAATATGCAGGCAAAATTTCAGAAATTACTGTTTTTACAATTAATGCAAAGAAGTTAGAAATCTCCTTTGGTGTACAGGAGACAGATTTCATTTTTGAAATAATTTTGAGGGATCCATCAGCAGAAATTAAAGTGGAACATTACTCTTTGTCATTTGTTTTTTACTTTCTGACAGTTCTAAAAAAAAACAATATATTTAGATGAGTACATCATTAACTCATGGACAGAATAAGAAACAGAGGATTTATAGTTGGAGTATCTACCTTAGAGAACACATAGAATTACAAAGTGCTGTTAAAATGGAAATACTTGAGGGCCTCCCTAGTGGCACAGTGGTTGAGTGCTGCACAGTGGAGCTGTAGACAGCGGTGACGCGAGTTCGACGTCCGGCCGGGGAGAATCCCACATGGTGCGGCAGACCTCTCCTGCCTCGCCCGCTACTCCCCTCAGCAGTGTATTTCTGATCTGTCTGTTCTGCCTCCCACTGTCTCTGGTGAACCCTCTCGCTGCCCCACGCCTCTGGCCTGTACCCTAGCTTGTATGTATAAATAAATAAATCTTTAAAAAAAATGGAAATACTTGAAACTCCATTTAGGACTCATGGAACAGTAGGTCAGAAAATACCTTACAGATCTAGCCTGTTCTTCCTCATTAATGATTAAGGCCACTAAGGCACTAGGGGCACTAAGGTCCACAGTGTTGTCAACGCCACAAGCCATGTGTAAATTTCATGACACTAGTACCTCTCAGCATTATGGAAGCCATTTATCGTTAATTAGTGGAATCAGTCAACATTACATATCTGATGGCTAGTTTTGTTGCTGTAATTGAAAAAGAGCATAATGTCATAAGTCATGTCTTAGTAGAATCTAATACATTTATATTTAGGGAAAATATTGTAAATAAAATCTATGCACAGTTCATTTCTAAATGTGCATGTTTTATTTGCTCATATCTTTGGGGTTCTTTCTGAAAGTCTGTTTTTATTGGCATAATATAATAGCATTCTGTTCCATTCCATTTCAAGATTTGTTGGTTACATTAAGAGATCTAAATGCTGCAGCCAGTGTCAGCTCATTGCTTTGTTCACTAAATTATCTTCCACTTAATGTTGGAAATTTCTTTCCAAACTCAATGGGCTTAAATTTAACAAAAGAAGTTTAAGTGTCTTTAATTAAGCTATGACATAGACAAGTTTACATTTCTTTATCATTATTATAATTAAAATGATTCCCTAAAATGCTCATATTAAATTCAAATACACTGTTCAATTTATGTGGTATTGATAAAAAAAAGATCAGTACAACCTACTATTTAAGTACATTGGCTTTGAAATCATACTTTTGAATTTGAGTTCTGGTTCAGCAATTGATTATGTCTGAGACTAGGCACATCAAGTAAAGTGACAGTTTCTTTGTTTATAAAAATTAGAATATAATTGTAACTAGTCCATCTTCTTGTTTTGTGTATTAAATGAGATAGTTTATGCAAAGTTTAGTATTTTTCCTGGAGATGAGCAAGCATTCTATAAACATTTTTTATCATTACTTGTCGCGCGCGGTTCCCCGTCCAGCAGGAAAAAGACGCGACTCAGAGGTGATCTTCAAAATGGCTCCTCTCCCACTTTATTGCTCTCCTTATATACAATTTCCCAACCAATCATCTACTAGAGGAAATGGGCTGCTCCAATCAGGGTAAAGGTCAAACTGGGCCCGACCAATGGTCTTAGTGATCACGCGCGCACGAG
>PVIJ01002700.1:0-123200 GCA_004024925.1 Scalopus aquaticus | reverse complement strand
CGGCTATCCTGTTTACCCACTCTCAAAGCTCCGCCCCCTCATTCCTCGGGCGCCATCTTGTAATGGCGGACCTAGCTCCTCTTTCCTCCGGCGCCATCTTGTCCTCGGGCGCCATCTTGTAATCAGGCGCCATCTTGTCCTACCGCGCCCCACAATTACTATTGATTTATTTTTTAAATTTATTTATTTTAATTTATTTTTTTAAGTAAGCAAGGGCCTAATGTGTTCCATTCTTAGGAGTCAGTGCAAGAATTACATTTTTCTCCTTTTCTAAATATTTAGCCCACTTTGAGTTCCCTCTTTCCTGAATTCCAGTTATATCCTTTTCCCTATTAATATATAGTTCACCATTCTGTGATTCTGAAACATTTGTTGTAATGCAAAATGGAGTATAAGTTCTCTAGCCAGGGTTCAGAATGATAAATACCTAGTAGTCAATTAAAACAAACTCAGTTAACTTATTGATTAGAATGAATTTTAAAACTGATTTTTAAATGGCAAAAGCATGCTTCTTCAAATATATATATATATATATATATATATGCATATATATATATTTACTATAAACAGAAAATATTTAAAGGCAGACATAATGAGAGGAGAGATGCAGCAATAGAGATTTTAGAAAGTGAAATCATATAGTAACACATTGAGCTGTCTAGGGACTTGGAAAATGATGCCAGCAACAGGGGAAGCTCGTATGCAAAACAATACGCATCTCGGAACCCAAAGAGACTCACACAGAAGAGCCATGAAATGCATGTGAAGGAATTAAGACCAAGAAAACAAGGAATTGTATGCAAGTCTGTAAAAGTTAGATTTCAAAACCCCATAGGGAAGACTGGAGGTTTTTGCCCTAAAATGTCTTAATAAAATGGTACTTAAGTACCCCAGACATTCTTTAAGAGGAATTTCATAATGAGAATGGTGTGGCAGTTGAAGATTTCTTTTTACTACTTACCTTTAAAAGCGCCATAGAAATTAACCAGCCCACAGGAAAAATCATAATTATCCAGCCACCTCACACTACAGGAGTCTACTAGTTAACAGACTAACCAAACTAAGAATATATGCAAAGGTTTTATGTCATTTTCTAGAGCCTATACATTTTGGCATGTTTTCTAGCTTGAAGTGATAGGAAATAAAACAAAGAGAGAGATAAAGTAATACTCAGAAGGAAAATATGATTTCAAAAAAAGAAGTCAAGCTAAGTAAATTAAACCAAAGACATTGTAACAAGCACTATTAAAGAGTGTGTGTGTGTGTGTGTGTGTGTGTGTGTGTATATATATGTATATATATATGAAAAGCATTCATATTTTTTGCTCTTGGAAATTAAGTGTAAGATAGCATAAAGAAAATGACAACTGATAAGTTTTTTTTTTTAGTCTATAAATGATCAGGGAATTTTACTTATATATGGAGAGGGTGATGAGGGAAGTATGCATTTTCTGGAGTGAAGAATTATCCTTTCTGACCTTATCCTACCTCTGGTAGAGTTCGTGCAAGCATTTCCTACCAACCTATGTGACAATTAATTCTGAATAATAAGGGAAAGTTTGTGTAAAAGCATTAACATTTATTGATCAACTTTGTGTGCCAGGCATGTTCTAATAGTTGTCAGATACAATATTTATTTTCTTCAATATCAATAATTAGTGATCATTGCTGCATATTTTTATACATCAAGATTAAAAGAGATGAAAAACTTGAATAAGAACAGACAACTAGTAAAGAATCAAGATTTAAATTTTCATCTTTCTGGCTTTTTTGATCTTTTCAATAATGTGATATTACCTTTATTTTATTTAAATGTATATATTTTTATTGTTATTTATAGCTTTTACATTTTATATGTCCCTTGGGTAACCCACCACCAATTCACCTGTGATCCATCTCCGTGGTCCCTTGTGTTCTTTTCTACTCCATTTTGTGCCCTTTCCCTCATCCCCCCATTGAGTGTCTCTCTCCTATTTAGTTTCCTTATAGTCCTGTTGTAAGTGAAGCCATTCGATATTTTTCTCTTTCTTTCTGGCTTATTTCACTGAGTATGATACCCTCTAATTCCATCCATGTCGCTGCAAATTGCATGTGTTTATCTTCTTTGAATACTGAATAGTATTCCATTGTGTATATGTACCACATCTTCTTGATCCAATCATCTATTTTTGGGCATCTGGGTTGCTTCCATACCTTTGCTATTGTGAAAAGCTGAGAAAAGTTCTAATACACAGACATACTACTTGAAAATAAAGCAGTTGTAGGACTCCTAGAAGATATTGATATATCCTGTAGGTATATCATCTGCATAGTAGAAATAAGAAACAGAGAGAGGGCTACTCAGCAGAGAAATATTTTTAAAATGTTCAAATTTGAAAGATCTGACTGTCCAGATAGAAATAACAGGCAAGTATTCATCATGCTAGAGAATACCCCAATACACATATCATCATTAAATAGCAAAATATTGGATACAAAAAGAAAATTCTAAAAGATTAACAGAAAAAAAATCAAATCATGTGCAGTTTTAAAAGAGTGGGCAGCATCAAATTTCTTAGCAATAGACTACTAAGAACTAGACAAAATGCAATAACAACTTCAAGTTTTCCTAGAAATCTATCCCTATTACACATGTATCTTTCAAAAAAAAAAAACCATGCATTTTTTTTTTGAGAATTCTTGGGGAATATGCTATATCAGAAGAAAGAAAAAGAGGGGAAAGAAGAAAACAGATGATAAAGTAATAACCCAAAGAAGAGTGTTAGGAGATTTCAGGAATACAGCTAGACTTCAAACCTAGAACAAATGATCCAGATAAGTCAGGACTAAGGCATGAGAGAACTATTGTTAATAAACAAATTCATGAACTACTTGATAGGTTAAATATGTTGATATGTTTAAATATGGAGAGATTTATAATTCTGCAGAAGGCACGTAGAGTTAATAAAATGAAAAATAAAAGAAGGCAATTATTAACTCAGGAAGAGACAAAAAGGTACACAAGAAGTAAAATGTAATCAAAACAATCTACATCATTCAACTATAGGTAGAATTTACTTGTCAAAATATTATAAAAATTGACTAATGTTATAATCAGAATTATATAGTAGATTTTACAACTAGAAAATGAAAAATTATGTCAAATGTAGTGGATGTGGAAACTTTTAATTTTTCATTTTAGCAGGAAAAAGATAAAGCAGAAACATAAGTTCAATACATATGTACATAGTCATGTTATTTAAATATATTAAGATGTATTCTAGAACATGCAAATGAAAATGTAATTGGTTGCCTTCAGGGAATAGAAATACAGGAAAGGAAGTAGCACAGGAAAGGTTTTTCATTTGTAAAATGTGGCAGGACTGTTTGACTTAAAACATTATAAAATTTAAAAATATATGAAATTATGAAAATTAATAAACATAAGTGAAAATTATTATGGTAATATAGTGAAGAAAATGATTTACTCTGTCAGAAGGTACTAAACACTTTCCTAGGGAAAAAAACAGCTTTATGAGTGGTGTTGAGTAGAATATCAAAAATCATACAACTTTAAATTGGGGCCATGTTCTGTACTGTAACTGGTCTGTGATAAATGGTTGCCATGTGATCCCACCGAAATCCATACAGCCTAGAGTAAGATAATTAACTGACTCTGCATATGTATATTTAGATGAGTGAGACAAGGAATTAATTACTATAAATGAAAATCACAAGGGTTGTGTCTTCTGATGTGGTTTTTAGAAGTTTCTGTCTATAAAAGTTTCCACCAAGTGTATATTCTTCCCCATGCCTGAGGAATGTACTTTGCCCCACTAATATTCCACACTAGAGAGGAACAATAGGCTTTAACTGCTGCACATATGTTTAAAGAGAAAACATTGAATTCTAAGTGTTTTATGTAGACCTGCAGCATGCTGTTTGCTAGAAATTGAGAGTCTGGTAAGTGAGTCTTTGAACATTTCAGATCAGCTTCCTTTTGCCTAAAACAAAATGGCTTTTCACTTCTCACTATGACACACTGTTCATTGCAAACTAAAATTTCTGACTACCTATTTCAGACTGCCTCCAGCAGAGGAACTAACAAAGCTATTGAACTT
This sequence comes from Scalopus aquaticus, assembly GCA_004024925.1. Classification (NCBI taxonomy): domain Eukaryota; kingdom Metazoa; phylum Chordata; class Mammalia; order Eulipotyphla; family Talpidae; genus Scalopus; species Scalopus aquaticus. The sequence continues at coordinate 119,100 of PVIJ01002700.1, read as the reverse complement.
TTCAAAGTAATATGGATTTCTGACAGTGTTTTTGGCAGCCTCTTTCATGAGATTATCTTTTTGGAATATATGTTTGTACTTCTGTCTGGAAAACGAAAATAAGAGTGCAAGCAAATACAATGTGGGAAAGAATGAAAGGGCACATGAAGAAATAAAGTTACAGGCAAAACTTTGAGGTTTATAGAGTGGCTGCAAATGAGAAAGAAAATTGCTAATAAGAAGTTTTCACTTCTAATGAGTTATGAGCTCTAAATCTAAGTAGGTTGATCACATTATCACTAGACCTGATAAAGGAATTAAAGAAAGACAGTATATCATGAAAAGCTTAGTAGTAAATATGGAATTGACTAATCAGAACATTTTAATTCTTTATTAAAGCTTTGAAACTTAAAATGTGAAGAAACTGAGTATAATCGCAATTCATGTTCTTTATCTATAATCATAGCATGTTTACATTGGGACAAGTGACTTCTATTAAAGTAGATACCTAGCATCCCTCAATTGTTTCAATATAACCATTTGTGCTTAAGTTGGGAGGAAAAGGTAGATAGAATTCTGTAAAGAGGATTTGTTGTATTCATTTTGTGGCTAAGAGTAGAGAAAATAAAGATTTAGAACTAGCACAGAAATGGGAACCATATCCTTAAGCCAAAGAATCTCTTGTTAAGTCAGATCACTCAGAGAAAATGGAATCCAGTTTTCTTTAGCTCAAACTAAATGGAAGAAAGAAAGCAGGTTCATCCTGCTGGCTCAGAGCTAGCTTTAATGGCCAATCTCACTCCTCTAGGTCCTCAGAGATATACAGTAAGCAATGAAAATAAAACTGACAAAGAACCAAACAAACCTCTGCCAGATTCACCCTCGGCCAAAAAGAACTGGCACATCTTGAAGTTTCTTGTTTGACTCATGATAAGTTTGCTGTCATCTCTCTGGGAACTAGGGAACAAATAAAAATGTAGCCAAATAGATGAGCCTAGGAATAACAGTGAGGCAATATATATACTATAGGTCCTCAGATTTGTGTATCTATTCCTTCAAGAGCAATTCCTGATTTCTCATCTAAAATTGGCAACTTGTCTTTGAATGAAACTTTATTTGGAGCTCTTTCAGTGTTGATGCCAAAATTTCTATTCAGAGTATTTGAAGGATGTGAAAGTAAATATTCACTGAAAGTAATTAAACAATATCCTTACTTTTCAGGGCATCAGAGAAGTCTGGGAATATAGAAACAATAGAATTTTAGAGTACCGATAATGAAAATAAATTTTTAAGAAACAAATTTACCTTATGTTTATTTTTTTAATTGAGAATTGATACTAGAGACATTAAACACAGTGATACTTAACTTCCTTTTATTAATCTCACTTTCTATTTCAAGCACATGAAAATACTAGACTTTTTTAAAAGTGCTTTTAATAGGACAACTAAACAATTAACATACAATATTGGAGCACAAGTTCTTTAAGGGAAACGATTCAGATTTTGGAAATCACAATGCATGACCGTTGCTGTTAGTGAGTGCTAGACTAAATAGATGCAATTCCATAGTAATAAGGCAGGTTGAATTCAAAATCAATCAAAAAAAAAAAAATGGTCTGAAGCCAGTGAAACCAGAGACCAAAAACCTGTCCTTTATAGAAACCTCTACAAATCAGAACATAAGGGCATATAAAGATTAAAAATGAGATTTAATTGCAGGATTTGTATAAACATTTTATATTGTTAGTTCATTTAGTTAAAAGGAAAATGTAAGATTCACAGGGGGAAGTTAGTTTTATTTTTATTGAGGCATTCTGGTTTACAGTACAGTATGCGATTCAGTGGTATAGGACCACACCGCTTCTGATGTATACACGACATCCCTCACCAGCCCACCCATAGCCTGCTACGATAGTCATTTGTGCTCCCTCCCAACTGTGCATTTCCATTGATAGACTGCCTCTTCCATTGTCCTCCATTTGTCCCCCTCCTCTATTGACAGACTCAGTTTTACAGTCAGATTCCTAGGATTTCTTTTTTATTTGCTTTTGCCTCACTCTTCATTTTGATTCTCTATATTTCACATACAAGTGAAACCATCTTGTTTTTCTCCTTCTGGATCACTTCACTTACCATAATCCCCTCCAACCCACCCATGCTGTCACAGGTGGCAAGGGGTCATTTTAGTTATAGCTTAGTATCCCACTGTGTATGTATGTATGCACGTATGTGTGTGTATATACATACATGATAAGTGATGATGAACCCTTTTTAGCCATCTGTATGTCGTCTTTGGAGAAGTGTCTAAAATTTCATTACTTGTTTTCTTTTTGTTGAGTTGTATGAGTTCTTTGTAGATGTTTAAACTAGCCCCTTGTCAGATCCATCACATGCAATATTTTCTCCCTTTCAGTAGGGTGTCATTTCAATGTAATATTAGTTTTTTTCACTGTGCAGAAACATTTTAGTTTGATATAGTCCCCACTTACTCATTTTTGCTTGCTTCCTTTTCTGTTAGAGTTGAGTACCCTTGACACATAACTAAAACCAATTTCAATTTTTCTTCAGTGCATTTTATGGTTTCAGGTTTTACATGCAATTCAGTAAATATTGCTGATAGAACTGCTAGAAATTTTAATTATCAAGAAGGAAAATAAAGTGAGCAGATAAGACTGATAGGAAGGCAAGGAAGATTTTAAAATTATAAAATAATTTAGATATGTATTAGGCATTACATGCTAAACAAACAAAACCTACTTAATAATATAATGATATAATGTTACATATAGTACAATGTAACAACAGTGATACGTTGGAAACAAAATGCAAATGTCATAATTATGAAAACATGAAATATGTGAAGGGGCTTTTAGAGAAAACTAGATTCTTTCAAGAAAAAAGATAATTATTTTACACTTATGGCAAAATATAAGGTTATTTGTTTTAGTCAGAGTAACTTACATTAAGTGTGGCTACAGACAAATCCAGTAGTATCAGTGACTTATAATGAGAATTTATATCTAACTTATGGAAAAACTAATGGGAATGAGGGTGTTCTCCTCCCAGTAAGTTTATGTATCTGAAACAAATGTCCAATAAGGTTATTGCAGCAGAGAAAGAGAGGTATACTAGTTTTAATTGAATCAACTTGGATGAAAACTAATCACTTGTCATTGTCTGACAACTATTCTCTCAAATTACTTCAATCTAACTACAAAGGCAGCTGGGAGGAACACAAAGGATAAATCTGATTCATAAAGTACATATAAGTAAATTTTTACTAAAGAATGGGAATAAAATTCTCAGCATCCAAACTGATAGAGGATAAGTTGAAATAAATAAAACTTAATGAATCCAGTATGGTTAAGGAAGGAAATGTAACTAAGTTAAGAAAATTATGTTAAACAGAATATATATGTTTGTGTAACTAAGCATGTCAGTGAATCTAATAAATTTAAATACATTAAATTCTCTCATCAATAAATAACTTTATTATTTTTTTTGCTTCTTGTAAGGATATATCTAAAATACATTTATAAAAAGTTAGAAATGAGGGCAAAATTTACCAAACAAAATAAAAATTAATGCAACATCATAGAATATAAACCTCAAGTTGGAGATCCTACACTTCAAAAATACTAACAGTGATGTAAACTAATAATACTTCATTAAAAATATTTTTAAAAATTAAAAAAAGCAAAAATAATTAGAATGTAAAATAAAAAATAAAGGAATAATTGGCATATCTTAATGATGAGTATATAACAAATATATAATTATGATCTTATACATAATAAAACCACATCAAGTACTGTGAAATAAAATTTGACATAACTGTAAACAAAAATCACAAATCCCAGTTTACCAAGATTCTAAAATATGTTTCTCACACGGGTATAGTTTAGAAACTAAATGTTGAGTAGATATATGGAATATAGTATTAAAGAACTACTAATCAACAATACAAAGCAAATTATTTGAAAACAAATTACTGGAAAAGAGTGATAAAGAGTAAAAGAGAAGCTACAGTTTCATACATTATTTATAAAGGAGAAAATACTAATGCAAGACATTTAAAAAATATATAAACTAATACTATGCTTAGTAAGTTTGAAGACTTACATGTTATAGGCAATAACTAAAGAAGCATATATATATTTGACAGAAAGGAAAATAGGAAACTGAATAGGGATATAAGCACTTAGTAAAAAAATATCATTGATTAATGCCTCAGTGATTTACAGTTGACTTTAAAAACATTAATGGAAAAAATATTCTTTCACATACCAAAATAATGGATACTTCTCCCAAATTATATTTGAATAATTAAACCTCGGCACAAAGCACTGGGCAAAGGAAGAAATGAAAATTGTTGGGCAGTTTTTTTTTTTTTTTTTTTTAAGATTTATTTATACATACAAGCTGGGGAACAGGCCAGAGGCGTGGGGCGGTGAGAGGGCTCACCAGAGACAGAGTGGGGAGCAGAACAGGCAGATCAGAAATACGCTGCTGAGGGGAGCCCGGGCAAGGTAGGAGAGGTCTGCCGCACCATGTGGGATTCTCCCCTGCTGGGTGTCGAACTTTCATCGCACGGTGCCAACAGCACCACAGCGCAGCACTCAACCGCTGCGCCACCAGGGAGGCCCTGTTGGACAGTCTTAATCATAACACAAAATCCTAAAATTCCAAATAATATAGTAGACACTTGTTTTGGAAGATAGTATTGAAAACATGTAGCTTTTTGTCTCTCATTATTAAGAAATAAATTTTAATGATATCTCTAAACTTATTATCACTACATCTGAATTAAATGCTACATGATTTTAAATATAACTGAAAAGAACAGAGTTTGTGTACCTGTTTGATGTTTAGCTTTTATAGGTAGATTGGTTCTGTAATATTTAATATTTCAGGTCAGAGTATACTCTTCCTTGAAATTCTCCATTAACTTTAGATAATAGAGTAAGTCATCTCATTAGCCTCCCTACCAGAACTTGTTATTTCAAGTGTGGTAGTAATATAGCCTTTAACAATTTCTTCTTTCCTTTTTTGGTGCTGCTTAACTTTAACATTTATTTGCAAGTATCTTTAGAAATGACTTTTCCTTTAGTGCAAGATACAGTAGTTAAAACTAGAGGATATAATCCTTAAATCCATTGAAGCTGGCAAATATAAACAGTCATAAATCACAATATGTTGAAATGAGTGAAGCAGTGAGGACTTGTTTGCCAATTTCTGCATTGTTGAACTTTGACTATACCTGTCTGTATCTCTCATTTACTTTAAAATTTGTATTATTTGAAAGGTATACTGCATAGAGCACTAAGGGGGGAATTTATTTTTAAATATTAGTAAATATAATATTTCTTTTTTAATATAAAAATTACTAGAATTACAAATTCTAAAAGTTTTACTTAGCACAAGGATAAATTATGTTTAGACACACTGTAGTTCATGTATCTCTCTTGAGGAACCACTGGCCCCAAGCTAAAAACATAAAACTAAACCAGCAATGAACAGCATGCTTATAAACATATTTTTCTAATTTTTGCATTGTCTGACCTAATTATTATACACAGTATGCTGCGTCCTATCCGTGGGTCCATTTCTATGATGATATTTGACAACTCCATGAAGTTTGTGCTTTGACTGTAGTCCAGATTTCCAGCCTGATTCTTGGATAGATTACTCCAATAGTGCAGAACTGTAAATGCACACTCATTGTGTGTAAAAGATATGTGGGAATTAGCTATACTTTCTGTGTGATAAAGCACAATGGCATGGAAAATAAAGTTATATACTATTGAACTGAGTATCTGATTCAAGACACCACTTACTGCATAATGGTTTTAAACCTCTTTCATAATATCGCCCAACTATTTATTGGTACTGTTAGGTGTGCCTTGAGACATACCCTCAGTCACCGCATTTTCTTCCTCTTAATGTCTGATTTCAAATCCTATCTTACACAAAAAGGTGCATGAGAGCAACCTAGTTATTAAGAGTACCCTTGAATTTATTCAAATCACTGTTAATTTCCTCTTTTACTCATAAACCATTATATAATCTTTCATTATGTTCTTCAGAGATATTCTGTAGCATTTTATGATCTTCTGTGGTTCTTGCATAAGATGACATTTCCATGAAACTTATTTTATTACCTTTTAATTTAAAATTTTCCCTTCGTATAATTTTCAGTTCATAAATTAATATGCATTTATTGATTTCTTAAATAGTATTCAACATTATATCATTCATGGGAATGCTCTCAGACAAAAGAATTGGCAGAGTGAATTTCTTCCTAATGATCGGGAGTTCAAGAAACACACACAGGAAATGATATTACAGTTCCAGAAAGATAGAAATTGAAGTGATGCAGGAAATCAAATAAGAAATTATACTGATGTACTTTCTTTCTGCATCCTGAATTATGTGGCTACTACTGCAAATGAAGAGGAAATTTTAGGAAGCTCTTTATGGATTTCACCTCATTACATTGTCTCCAAACACTCAATATTGTCTCACAATAAAGACAGTGAATTTTAATATGTAGTTTTGTAACTAGTTGGAATCACAGTTTTCCTTTCCTGACCATGTTCTCTTGTGGAGACCTTAAGCTCCACAAATGCACAAATATAAATCTCCTATCCAACTCATTCTGTATGAAACGGAGTTACTCCTGATTTTTTTCTTTTTTCCTTTTAACTAAATATAGACCCAATTTGTGAAGCATTTAAAATCTTTAAAAATATTTTTCTAATAATTTAATGTTTAATGCAGTTCTAGTGTTACTTTTCAGTAGTAATGGTAAAAACTATTGTGGTTCAAATTGAAAACAAAATAGAAAGACTTCAATTACAATTTACTCAGGGTTTGCTTTTAATGAACAATTTAGACTTCTTAGGTGGCAGAAAATACTGACAAACTATTTCATTTATTCAGCAGAAAAGTTGGTATATATGAGATCTCATAAAATCTTTAGCTCTGATTTTCAGTTACTGTAAATAATGTAGAAACTGTGTTAATAAATAATAGCCTAAGTGAGAAAATGTAAGGAAGAAACTGTGACAAGTGAGAGAAGATTTATTTCTAATATCTATTGTAAATTATATAGTTAATCATAGGACTATAGAATCAAAAACTGGCAAGACTTATAAGGAGCGGGGTTTTTTGCACAGGATTTCCAAAAAGGAAATTTTAAAATTTCTCTCTCCAAATCTTTGAAATTGTTGTTCTTTCTTGCTCTTTCTCCAGTATGCAGGGAATTGTAAAACCACAGGGGCGACTATAAGCAAGGATCTCTACAGATAGTGAGGGATATTACACTTTCGTTTTAAACTCTTTTTGCATCATTTTGCTAGGTAGAGTATTGAGAAAGAAATAGAATTTAGATGTCCCTGCAAATGGGGGTACAGGAAAGATAACAGGCTCATCTTGTCTCTATAAACACAAAAAAGTTGGCATATATATAAACAATAGTCCTTGAAAAAGTCTGGACAGCTGGAATATCAGCATTTCTACCAGGAAAAGTGACAGCAAACATCAGAGAAGGCAAGAAAAATTGTAACTTAATGTTGCTTGCAATGCCACTGGGGCAGGAGAAACTGTGATAAAGAGCATTATTTTGGTAAGTAAGGGTTCAAGCTCATATTGGGACCCTATTTATCTTTTTTAGAACACTTGTTTCTAGATTAAAGTTTTATTGATTAACACATTTGTTTGTAATTGTTTTTAAACTATTACCAGTTAGGTTTCTATCATTTCAACTGTCTTCACACACATAGTTTTTCTTGAATGTATTTTATCAACAAGTCTTTTTTTTTTTTTTTTTGATGGTTGGGAGAAAATGACTTAGTGAATAAGTGAGATAGTCTGTAAAACTTCTAAAGCTGGTATACTACCTGCTTGCAGCTTTGTTTAATCATGCTTTTATTTGGAAACTTCAGAAGAAAGTTGACTTAGCATTATGAAAATTATTGACTGGTGAAACTATTAAGAAATCAAGACTCTACTCAGTCTTGTAATAATAGTACACATCATGAAGCCAGTGCAATTGAAAAAAACCGACATATATCCTGAGATCACAGAATGCAAAAAAAAAGCACTTTATATAAATATGCATCAAGAATAGCTGTTTGATTATACATTATGCAAAAACATTAAGAAAACATTGCATGATCTTGCAATAAAAAATATACCTACCAAGAAAAATTAAACCCACAAATCATTGTATTGAAAAAAAGTTCATGTAAAGCATTTTAGTCTTTCATGAAAAATGAATGTTACAGTTCTTAAAATTTGGCACTTATATGTGTCTAAATTACTAAGCAGTTGTCCTGACAATTTTCATAAACCTTCAATTCTCCTTGCTTTCTTTACAATAAATTTTATTTTCAAACTGGAGTGGGGGGGGGTAGTTTTTCAATTGACAAGGCGTAAATCCAAATTGTTCTAATAGGGTGTACTTTGACATCTCTCTACAGTATAGATAAAATAAATCTCCTCCAGAAATGGGCAGTCCCTCCTAAAGGCAGTTTCTGGGAAAAAGTGAACCATAATCTTGGAGCCCAGATTTATACAAGATTTTTCCGCACCGTGGGGACATTTGACAATGGATTCTACTGATCTCTATTTTGTGATGAATGAGTATTGGCTTTTAAAATTTTTAATTGTTTTGATATTTTTCATTACTCAAAATAAACATAGCTACTCATTCCTAAATTTGTTTTAATAATTTATATTTTTAATTACTGAGCATCCCCCAAATTGTAAAAGCTTAATACTCTGCAATACCTGTTTCACATTCTTGATCCCTGCCTAGAATATTGTCTTGTCATTTGTCAGGACATCTGTGGTAACTCAGGCTTCTTATCTCAGAGTCATCAGTTTTATAATATTACTGCCTATGAATATCAAGTGACTAACTTGGATAGACAAGTTATTTCACTTAAACCAGAGAACAGGGGAGACAAATCATTATTATTCTTTTGCAAATACTGTTCTATCAGCATACCCAATGAATACTATTTAGGGTTATGTTCTGATAAGGTAAATCACCTTTGAGAACTCTCAGTAATTCAGAAAGTTTTAAAAAAAAATTTACAATGCAAAATATAAAGAAATTAACAATGAGATCTTGTTGGTTTATCTTTCTTTCTTTCTCTCTTTTTATTTGTTATACTGAACCCATAAGTCCAGATGGTAATAAGAACTCAAGGCTCTTCACTGAAAAAAAGTCATTAAAGAGGTCATATAAGGAAATAAGGAAATTTTTCCAAGTGGCTTGATATTTTCACTATTACTGCCCTTGAATTTTAAGTTTTTCCTTTCTTAGGTTGTTGGAGAAAATTATCTAACTTAGAAAAAAAGTTAAGTATGAAACAGGTGAACATTTTATATTTCCCTATTTATATATTCCCTATTTATATATATTTCTCTATTTATATAGATTTTTGGTAGATATGGTTTTATTTAACAACAGAATCTGGTGCTAAAAGGCAAAGTAGGTTTAATATGGATGATTTGAAATGCCCTACTTATTTTCTGTAGAGTTAATTAAACTGATTTCTGGGGTGTTTTTTTTTTTCTGTTGACCAGAAATTTGAGTCATTAGACCTACTCTCGAAGTGACCTTTTGAAGGAAAGTGTTTCCAATATTTTTGCTCATGCCCATTCCACGAAGAATGATGCTATTTAAAACTAAGTAAAATAGTTTTGATAGTATACAACAGATACAATTTTATTTAAATTTTTTATCATTATTTATATTTTTTACATTTTGTATTCCCCCTGGGTAGCCCACCACCAATTCACCCATGACCCATCTCTGTGGTCCCTTGTGTCCTTTTCTACTCCATTTTGTGCCCTTATCCTTCCCCTCCCCCACTCAGTGTCTCTCTCCTATTTGGTTTCCCTGTAGTCCTGTTTTAAGTGAGACCATTTGGTATTTTTCTCTTTCTTTCTGGTTTATTTCGCTGAGCATGATCCCTTCTAGTTCCATCCATGTCACTGCAAATTGCATGTGTTTATCTTCTTTGAATGCTGAATGGTACTCCATTGTGTATATGTACCACATCTTCTTGATCCAATCATCTATTTTTGGACATATGGGATGTTTCCATACCTTTACTATTGTAAACAGTGCTGCAATGAACATATGGGTGCATGTATCCTTTTGAATTAGTGTTTTTGTGTCCTTTGGGTAAATTCCCAAAAGTGGGATTGCTGGGTCATATGGAAGCTCCATTTGTAGCAGTTTGATGAATCACCATACAGCTTTCTATAGTGGTTGGACCAGTTCACATTCCCACCAACAGTGTAGAAGAGTTCCTTTTTCTCCACATCCTTACCCCTGTACTATCATGGAGTCCTCCACAACAGGTATAATTTAAGATACAATACATGGAGGTTTGATTTTAGGTAGTTTATAAGACAACTCTTTCTATAGTGTTCTAAATTTGAATCAAAGATAGCAAATTGCACACAGAGGTTTCTTTCAAAAGCCAATTCAATAACCACCTTTAAATTAAAATTGTCACTATTCTTTGCTTTTTACAGAAGTCATAACAGCTTACTAATGGTTTATTTGAATTAATTTCTGAGCGTTAACTAACTACAGGAAATACACATATTAGTCTATAAGTCTTCATTTAGATATGCAGTTGACACAAATATCCATCAAACACACTATGCTTAATTTTCCATTGAGTTTTGACTTATTATATTCTAAGAAATAATGGTTAAACAACACTCAGTCTTTTTTTTAAAAAAGATTTATTTTTTATTTATACATACAAGCTGGGGTACAGGCCAGAGGCGTGGGGTGGCGAGAGGGTTCACCAGAGACAGAGCGGGTAGCAGAACAGGCAGATCAGAAATACACTGCTGAGGGGAGCAGCGGGCAAGGCAGGAGAGGTCTGCCGCACCATGTGGGATTCTCCCTGGCTGGGCGTCGAACTCACGTCGCCGCTGCCGACAACTCCACAGCACAGCGCTTAACCGCTGCGCAACCAGAGAGGCCCCAGCACTCAGTCTTAATTCAGGCTAAGAAATAGAGACCATGCCCCAGAAAAATAGTAAATAGGGTAATAAAATATAGGAATAGAGCCTCCCAAGTGGTACCAGGGGTTAACTCTCAGCACTATGAAGCTATCAGCAGCCATTGCACAAAGGAACTACTCCACATTGCACAGCAGATCTCTCCTGTCTCACCCACTGCTCCCCTCAGCAGTGTGTTTCAGTAGATCTGCCTATTCTGCTCCCCACTCTGTCTCTGGTGAATCTTCCACCCCCCACACCTCTGGCTTATACTCTAGTGGTTGTATGTATAAATAAATAAATCTTTAAAAAAAAAGAATAAATGCACTTGAGCAACTACAGATAATGCCATTACTTAGCAAATTACTTTTAAAAATGACATCCAAGCTTTCGAAGAGCTCTGTTATGATTCTCCTTTTGTCAAGTTCTTGATACAGTAAGAACTAAAGGCATACCTTTTTTTTTTTTTTTTTTTTTTGTGCTCATGAAGTAGCATTTTGGAAGACCAGACATTAGAAACATGAAGTTGGGGTTCTAGTTCCTAGCCATCCATGGAGAAATCTTGACTTGTCTATTACCAATTGTGTGATACTGGAGGATTCACTGACGAGAAATGTGCCTTAGTTTCTTCCTTCTAAAATGGGAGCAAATACAGAATCCATTCCATACATGTGTGTTAGAACAGTTTCAGACAGAGAGAGAATGTTCAATAGGTGAGGCTGTCTTATTTTTTTTGTTGTCTTTCTTGCTTTGTCATGTCAGGCAAAATCTTCCATTTACCTTAGCATTCTATCAGATCATTCTATCAATGATCTGAAATACAGATCATTAGTTCTTGTGATTCCATTAAAATCACCCAATTACTGAGATTTCATTCATCCAGTTGACTCCAAAATTTTCTTTATATGATTTTAAATTGATTATATTAAAAAATGTATCTTTCATTCTAATATGAAATCCTGATGAGATATGAAATGAATTGGTTTAATTAATATTTTTATTTTTGTAGAGATAATTACTTTTTATGACAAATGATGAAACCTCCCATTGGCTTCTTTTTATTTTATTTACATTTATAATTTATTCTTATTATTAATACTTTTCAAAGAGTAGAAAGAAGTCAACTAACAGATTAAAAGCTGTAAGAAGAAGGATCATATAATCCTCCTTTAACATTCTTCTTAGTTTTTAAATATTTCTGTGATTAATGATATAATTAGTGGTGTTGATGCTGTTAAAATACTATTTGAAGAATATGAATCTGTGTAATTTCTGTTGAATCCTAATTCGATGTGTCACTAGATACAGTACTGTATCAATTAATTTTAATTCTTTCTTGTAAAAGATTAAAAACATTATCAATGGCTACTTATCTTTTAAATTCCGATGCCAGGATGTTGCTACATTTTAATATTTAACTTTCATAGAAAAAACAAACACAGATGAGTAAAATTTGAAATATTCTGACCAAGAATCACTCTTCCTTATGGTACATTCATTTCAAAAAACTTTATTTATTTATTTAGTTAGTTAGGTAACTCTGGTTTATACCACAATATATTACTTAGGAGAATAGGTTCACCCTCCTCAGATATATGTTACCACACCACCCCTACCATCAAAGCACCCATATTTAGCAAGCACATGAACACATATGTTCTTGTGACCTGTGCTATGGTTCTGAAACCTACAGAGTGGAAATCACTTACTTCCTTCATGTAGTTTCAAATTGTAGATCTATAACTTGATATTTCCAAGGTTAGGTTTAGGGGTCAAATTTGCCCTTATGATATTTTTGAAATCTATCTGGTAATATGGGTAATTCAGCACTGATTATACTTTGCTATTCCTGTTTTGACTTTAGGACCTAGAGAAGTCATAGCTTCGTCTGTTTCCTCTGAATAAGCTCAGTCTTTTTTCTCCACATTCAATAACTCTGTCTTAAATTTGATCCAAAACTAACAATAACTCAGGACCTCAGCACCTTTCCTATAAGACAAAAATTCTATATTTCTCTGTTTTCAGCTCCTAAAATGACTGGCATGCTGAAAATGAACTCAGGCTTCTGTTTTTGTTATCAGACCTATGTAAAACCTACCTCTCCTTTCCTTAGTGTCCATCTATTATTTGTTCTCACCGCCCAGATTATTAAAATCTACCTGTGTAAGATTTGTAATCTGTTGTCTTTGACCTACTTCCAGGACTTAATCACCATATTCATGTCTGACCATTTTCTTCCATTTGTGAATGTATGTATCTGGTTGGAACTTTTGACTACTGCATATTCATATTTTCTCACTTAACATTGTCAATAGGTTCTTGGAAACTGTGACTGTAAGTGCAACAACATAGAACACATATAACTAAAGCTGATCTTTCAGTAACATACTTTCATTCAACATTGCCAGTATTTCTTCTCTGTGTTGAGAACCTGTTGTGCAAGCCATTGTTGTGTTTTATTAATATTAACAAATTTAACTCACCTTTGTAGACATGATGGGATGTGAAAGAATGAAATGCAATATAAAAGAAATACTGGCAACACAGCATGTTATAGGTATCAGTTATTTACCCTCATGAGGCTGATTAGAAGCTGTAGCTTGCCTTCCGAGCTTCACAAGATAGTATTGTACCACATATTGGTAGCGTAGGAAAAGATCAAAATTTAAAGTACAGTTTCTAGTGAATATAGATCACTTTTGCACCATTGTAAAGTTAAAAAATTATAAGTCAAACCATTATAAAACAGGGACCATCTGTATTATCTCCTGAGAGATCTCTGGTAACAGTGTCTGGCCAAGACATTGCTCTAGGAATTTTCCTTGATTTTGGAAAGGACATTATCTGAGGCTCTATGCATGGAAAATATGCGGCTAAAGTCTATATTATATTTTGTAAGAGAAAAAAATTCCAAAAAAGTAAACATCAAGTTATTCATGCAATCTAAATAAATGATTTTAATTAGAAACACCAAGTTGATTCTTCAGAAAACTTTCAGAAGTTATTGGAGATGGAAACTGATGAAGTATAAATTGCTTAGAAGTATTAGGAAAGAAACCAGTATAAAGGGTGAAATTTGAGTTCTGATATTTATCGTCCCATTGAAATAATGGTTCCAATATTGGGAAAGTTGCTTAACCACTGTGAGATATGAGATGGTGGGACTAAATCAATTCAGAAGTCCTTTTCATTAAAACATTGTAAATTCATGGTAACACAAATAACAGTTCCAATTGTAACACTTAGTAAAAACTACCTGCCCTTTGTCAGGATAAATCTTGATTTTTATAATGATTTCTCTATACATGCTTTTAAAATATATCTAATTAAACTTTTCCCTATGTTGTGATTTAAGCGTTATAGTCATTATGTAATTTCGAATAAGAAACATTTGGCTATACTCTTCAGAATGTTTTATATTTTCAATTATATCTCCTACTTCTTAATATAGAAATTCAGAGTAAATACTCTCTAATTGAAAGTAATTCATAAGATACAAGAAAAAGGTGGGATTAGAGGCTGATTGAGTTACATTACTTAAATTTTGCTTTTTTTCCCCTTTATCTCACAAATACTCTGCAGGCCAAGGTCTTGTTAATCCTGTAGACCAAGAGTCAGTTTCTGAGTCTTTGATGTTAAAGAAGAGTAATATATTTGATAAAGGTTAGCAAACTTTTAGACCATTTGACAGCAATGACCACTGAAGATAGAAGTGTTTTGTTCCCTTTTATGTGGGAATAGGGTGTCAACATCTTGGCTCAAGGGTTTTCACCTGACTTAAAAGACCTTACCCTGTGCAGTATGTCAATATTTTACTCATTCTCAGAAGTTCAGTATAAATAATAATCTTTTTCCCAAGCATGTCTAGTTGGAATTAAAATCTTTCTTGGAGTATATAAAAAAAAAAAGACTGAAACATTACAGTTACTTAATTGTAGGCCTATCAGAGTACATCCTGTAATATATTTTTGATTAATGCTTAGCTAAATTCTTATCTTCCCAACTTGTCAGTAGAGGAATACCGAAAACTGGAATTATATACTGTGTGATTATTTTATCCTCAGAATGCCTAGAACAGTTCAGTTGATATTGTCCACACTTATTGGATGTAGATTGGATTGGATTGAAATGATAAAGGGGAAGGAAACATTGAACCATGTGGCAGTTAATTCAACATTTGTTTTTGCTCCCATACCTGGGTTCATAGCCTTCATTTACTGAGTTTCAAATTTCCTGGCAGAAGATTTTGCTCATCTCCCACCCTGACCCCAGCCAAATTTCTTTTTCTATATCAATTCATCTTCTACCTATAGAACATAGTGTAAAGAACTAATCATGTCCCAGACATCTCACTGCTTATCAAAGAATGCTTGATGGCTAAAGAAAGGAAAAATTACTGATTTTAGTAAAAACAAGTCAAATCACTGCTCTGTATCTTATAGGAAAAGAAAGGACGTGCTGGTAAAGATGAAAATGTTAAATATTTTAATGATTATGTTAAAATTATATAAATAACTATAAAGATCATAGACTGCATTACAACTAGAAAATATATTATTAACAGAAAAAAGTTTTCAATACAAAGACTATGCAGACTATTTGGAGTTTCAGAAAGAGTTAATTATCTGTAGATTATATTATAAAAGAATGAGAAGCTATCGGGGTGTGGTCTGAATAATGGAGAGCAGTTAGATTATTAGACTGGGAGAATATAGATTGATAGAACTATTTAGGTAAAGATGAACTGTAATTGAAAGGATCGACTAATCTGTTGGTAAAGGTCACTTTAATATACACAGGTTTGAAGCCACTACGTGATAGCCACCTTTTCAAGAAAAGCATGAATCAAACACTGAAGGAATTTGAGAAAGCTGGATTGAATAAGGAAAAAGTACCATCCATGAAAAGTATATACCTTAGATAAAAACACATTGGTACTACTGAAAGTCAGATGATACTCAGACATCTGTGGCTGTGACACCATGCTCAATCCATCTCCATAGAGACATAGACATGTTGCACTGATTAACTAAGCAGAGTGTCATATTTCTATGATTTAGACCCTCTAAAAGTATACTCTTGAGTTCGGGGATTTATGCAGCATTTAATCCTAGATGGCCCATTCAGAAGTAGAAAAAAACAGATGAGTATAAATTTAACTGAGAAATTTAACCATGACAGCTGAAATAGCAGCTTTTAAATTCTGTGTACTAATACTTGATATAGGATAAGGAATATAGGAATATACCAATAAAATGGAAGAGATTTAAGAATACTGACTTAGGTGAAATATGTAGATACAGACATTTATAGTAGGATAAAATTTCAATTTATTGATTGACGATTACGTTTTTTGTAGTAAGTGAATCTCAAAATTGATGCGAACAAAATCTGCTTTTGACTTTTAAGAGGTTGCATACAGCTGCTGTAATGACCAGATGTTTCTAGAGCTTTTATTCAGCAATGAGGCTCACAAATCAAGTGACAGATACTACTCCAAGGCCATCTTTGATATCTTATTCTTCTAACTCTTGATTAAGCATAAAATTAGTGATTATAAATTGGGGATTAATTTGTAGATGATATGATCATCATTTGGTAACATTAAGCAAGACTTGTAAAACATAATGTGCCAGAGCTTTAATTGCACTGTCATGTACTTATCATACTGAAACACTATTAAAACTGAAAATATAATACCTAATGTAAGAACTTAAACTTTTAAGCATTAGTTTAGTTATTGAGACACATGAAGAAAAATACCACTAAATTTATTTTGGGATGATTTTCAGATTTTTAAAAAGGAGATTTCAGCAATTCAGTGACTCCATAGTATGGTAGAATAGGGAAGTTTGTATAAACCTCTCCCCTAAATACAACCATAGAAAAACTGAATTTTGCTCTCAGGAGATTTCACTAGTTCATTGCAGGTGGTGGGAAACTGAACCACAGATACCTGTTCTGAGGCTGGTGACTCACAGTTCGGGCTGAACAGGGAGAGAGTGGAAGAGTTTCAGCCAGAGCAACAGCCATATCAGTCAGCCAAATAAGCGGGGCACTGGGCATAGATTGTGTGGGAGCAAGGATAATCTGCAGGGATTTTTTTTTTCTTTTTCAGTAAAGGGGAAGTGCACATGGGTGCTGGGACCATTAGTGCAGCTGTGAAGGGTCTGGCTGCCAGCAACATGGTCGGTCATGGTTGCTGCAACCCTCTCCCCACTCCCTAGTGGGGAATCTGAGAAAGGAAACTATTGTAGGCTGCACCCCCTGTACCACAGAGAGGAATAGCAAGGACATAGAGCCCTGGAATTTGGGTTCTGTGATACAGCGAACAGTATTTGCTCCTCAGAGCAAGGGAGTAAGAGACAGTGTAAATCACTCTGCCTGGAATAACCCTCCCTTCCCACCAAAACCGAAACTCAGTTTTTGGACTCTAGCACCTCCTGCCACCTACTGCCAAATTAAACAAAGAAAATAAACAAATAAAATTGAAGAATCATCACCCCAGCTGAAAAAACAAAAGGATAATTCTAGACCTTATAAATTACAGACTGGTTACCAGCTGGACTAGAAGAGGAAAGGTAATAGGGCTGTGGCATTGGAGATTTGGTATAGGGTGAGTGGAACATGTGCACTTACAAAGTTGTACTCCCAAATTTTTATAGTTATGTAAATGAGTGGCAAGCTGATAAAATTCGAAAGGGAAAAAAAATCAACATTTTTATTTTGCATGCACTAATACTAAAAAAAACACATTCTTTTCAAAGCACAAAAACACACTGCTATTTATTTGTTCAACTCAACATGACTGAGTAGTAATACCACAAAGTAGAGGTTTGACTTGGAGCTCTCATATCATGCTTTCTTTTTACCTTGTTACCAAACTTTCCTTTTATAAATTTATTATTTGAAACAGGGTTGTCTCCACAGAAATCCGTGGTAATATCTTGAGGATTTCTTTTTCCTTCAGGATGGAATGACCAGAATTGATGTCCTACCTAAACTTTTATCATTCTTCATGACTGACGAAATAAATTATACTACTCAGTTAGCCTGTGTGAACACTAACATTTTATTTCAGAAAACCGTGTCTAAATTGCTAGCCCTAAGTGGGATTTATAATACCCTTCTAACCAAATGGTCATGAACATGAACTGAAAAATTTTTTAAATTTTTATTTTTTTCTGAAAATTTTATTTATTTTACTGCATGTTTTAGTTTAAATTATATCCTTTACATTACTCTGTATCCCCTGTAGGTTTTCCACTGCCAATTCACCCGTGAACCATCACCATAGTGCCTTGTGCCCTTTTCCCCCCATTTTGGTCTCTCTTCCTCCCCCTCCCCTGCAGAATGTCTCTTATTTGTGGTTGCCTGCTAGTTTTTATTCTTGTTTATGTTTTGTGTGCTATTTTCTTCTGACTTCTCGTTTGACTCTCTTATATTCCTCCTATAAGTGATACCACTTGATATTTTTCTTTTTCGTTCTGGCTTATTTTGTTGAGCATGATCCCTTCTAGCTCCATCATGTTGGTGAGAATTGCATGAGTTTATCATTTTTGATTGCTTAATAGTACTCCAATGTATACATGTACCACATCTTCTTGAACCAGTCACAATTTTTGGGCATTTGGGTTTTTGGGCATTTGGCATTGGGCATTCCATGTTTTAGCTATTGTAAATAGTGCTGCAGTAAACATAGGTGTGCAAGTGACCTTTTGGATTAATGTTTTTGTGTCCTTTGGGTATATTCCTAGCAGTGGAATTGCTGGGTCATCTGGAAGCTCCATTTTTAGTTGTTTGAGAAACCCCTTTCCATAGAGGTTGGACTAGTTTGCATTTGTACCAACAGTGTCGGAATGTTCCTTTTTCTCTGCATCCCCACCAACATTTGTTTTTCTCAGTTTTTTTAACGTGTGCCATTCTTGTTGTTGTAAGATGGTATCTTATTACCTCACACATTAATATGAGCTCCTCCTCATATTTTACATGGGTCCCACTATGTAATATTTTAAGCAAAAGCATCCCTTTCCGCAAGAATGCCACTTTCTAAGACAACTGCCTTTTAAATTCTAGGAGGCATATGATATTTTGAGAGACCTCTCTGATAAGTCTGATATTCCTTGACATAAACAGATTTTCATTTGACACCATTTTATATCCAGCATATTCGATGGGTGACTGTTCTATTTTAACAGGAAGGTAGAGTAGTTTGAAGATCAAACAACAGTGTTTGAAACTGTATTGGGAATGGGATAGGAAGATTCTGAAGTTGGAAAAAGATTTCAGAGGAAAATCTAGATCTGAAAAAAGGGGCAGGAGGCATTTGAGTTCAAAATTTGCTTGCATTAGAAACAATGCAAGTCCCTCCCATGTTTTTTCAACTAGTATTCTGATCACTACTGAAAATTTGCTACTGAAAAAGGATCATGATTTTAATTATATATCTTTTCATTTAAGTTAATGAAGTTCTAGCTTAGTTATGTTTGAATAAACAGGATTTTAGGGCTCTCTCCAGAGGTATACACACACATACACGCACACACACGCACGTGCATATATGAATAGATTGAGTTGTTTTACTGTTATTGATAATAGTTTTTTTTTTTTTCTGATATAGGTGCATATTCCTTGTAATATCTCCTGGGATAATTAGTGATAGCTATAAAGATGAGTGGATGATTCTGGTCATGAAATTTATCATCTGAATCGTTACTGACCACCTATTATATATCAAACACTGTGTTAAGTGCTAAAAGCATATAATATTCCTACCCAGCAAAATGAATTAGATATACTAAAAGCAAATATAGAGAACATATTGAAGCAAGTAACTTGCTAAGAGTTTTTCTTTGGTAACTACATTTCATGATCTATAGGTAAATCTTGTGGTGCACCAGGGTGAATTTCTCCAGGAGAGACATGTGAGCTGGGTTCTGGATGAAGAACAGAAGATACTTAGTAAGGTAAAGAATGCCATTAGCAAATGAAGTATCTTTGGCGAAGATCCAAGAGAAAAATAAAGATCATCACAAGTTTATTAAACTGCAAATGATTCAGTTTACTTAGAATTCATTCCAAACTGGGAAATGAGAGGAGATGATGCAGAAGGAGATAAGAATGGACCTTTATATTTTCCTTTCTCCATAACTCCCTCCATTTGTTCCTTATTTTTTTCTTTCTTCCTTCTCCCCCTTCATCTTGTTCCTTCTTTTTTTTCCCTCCCTCACTTTCTTCTCTCCTTTTTTCAAAATTGTTCTACAGAATAACAAGGATCCCTACTGATAGCTAGTTTGAATTCAAGAATCTGTTTCAGTCTTTTTCTTTATAGGGTAATGGAATTCCCTGAAATCCTTATTAATGCAATTGTTTCTCATTGTCTTCTTTACCCTACTCTTTTGCTTTTTCACCTAAATGGAATTCATATACAGAAAATGAATTGTAAGCTGTCCACTTTTTGTCAATTCAAAAAGAGCTTATTCTGTATTTTATGAGATATTTGCAGCTGACCAAGCTTCTTCTATTAGCGAGTTCCCAAGCCACTTTCCTGTAGATGGGATTTAGCTTTGATCTGTAACAATGCACACTGAATTTCTCATTTGCCCTTAAGCTCCTTGGCCCAGTGACACCCCACTTTAAGTTTAATCAGAAAGAAAAATCACAAAAGCTCGGGTCTCAAGTGACCACTTTGACCTTTTTGTTCCTGAAAGCATGAGAAGAAATTTCCTATTCTGCACTGTCGATATGTGATTCTCAACACACCTATGTACTGTGTTTCAAATCCAGTGTGACCCAGGTTCATGCCACCTCTGTCAGTGGGAAAACCAGGACTCTGCTTTGCAGCTATCATCAGGCAATCATTTGTAGTATCTATCTTCCTGAGGGTATAATTTTTATCAGGATATTAGAAGAGAGGTAAAATAGGTATGAGAAGACTCAACTATTTACTAGGGCTTGACTAAAGAAGAAATTGAATATGGTTCATTTATTAAAATCACAGTTCTTGAGCAATAAGTGTTTTTAAAACAAAAAGGCAGAATTTTCTCTTTGGGCTCCAGAAAATGTGGCACCCCCCACTTGCCAACAAACCACATGTGTGTGGTTAGCCTTTGCAGTGAATGATAGAGCATCCACAGACATACGTTGGCTTTTTCTAATGATTATATGAATTCCATTGCACATTTAGGCCATTTATTTTATGCACTTAATTTCAGGTTTTTTGAGGTTCAGTTGACAAAATTGTAAGCTATTTAAAACTTCCGTGGTGGAAGAAAGAAGGGGCTCACTGACAAGAATCTGAAGGGCAAATTTGCAAACAAGGGAAAGGAGGCTCCCCAAGAAGAATGGAAGGGCAGATTAGAAAAAAATGTCTGCGTAGCTAATCTGATACTTGTACACACATATCAAAGTGTTTCCCCATCACCTAGTTATTTAATACATTCATTAGCTCCCATATTTATCTTTTGAGGAATGAAAACACTTAAGTACTATTCTTTTAGCAAGTTTCAACATACAATGCAGTTGTCAACTATAGTCACTGTGTTTTACATTAAGTACTTAGATTTTGTTCATTTATGACTGAAAGCTTGCTTCCCTTTTATCAACTCTTCATATTTTCCCAGACCCTGCCTACCACATTTTTACCTTCTATTTCTAATAGTTTGATTTTTTAGAAAATGTGTGTATACATATCCCATCTTCTTTGCCCATCTGTTGGTGGAAAGAGAAAAAGTTTCTTTCAAAATCCTGCCTATAGTGAATAATGCTGCAGTGAGCGCGGGAGTGGAATTAACTCCTCAAGCTCTTATATTAATTTCCTTTGAATATATGCCCAGAAGTGAGATTGCTGGATCATAGGGTGGTCCTGTTTTAATATTTTGATTAATCTCCACATTATAGTCCGTAATGGCTACACCAATTTATGTTCCCTCAAGGCTTCTCTTATCTTCATATCCTTGCCAACACTTACTATCTTGTCTTTTTGATCATAGTTACTCTAACAGACATAAGGTTAGCTTTCACTGTGGTTTAGAAAACCTTTTTCATGTACCTGTTGGCCATTTGTAGTCCTTGTTGGCAAAATATCTATTCAGTTTCTCTATTTGTGTTTTAATTTGATTTATTTTTTGCTGTTAGTTTATATATTTTAGATATGAATCCCTTATCAGATTATAATTTGCAAATAGTATCTCTCATTATATGTGTTACCTTTTTATTTTCTTTATGTATTTTTGCTGTGCAAAACTTTTTATTTAATGTTGCTCAACTTCTTCATTTTTGCTTCTTTTTCCTTTACTTTTAGTGTTATTGCCAAAAAGTGACTGCCAAGACCAGTGTCATGAAGGATTTCCCTCCTGTTTTCTTTGAGGGGGTTTATGGTTAAATTTTTCTGTTCAAGAGTTTAATTCATTTTGACTTGATTTTGGGGTATGGTGTAAGATAGTTGTCTAGTTTGATTCTTGGAGGAAAATTTATGTCTATGAAGACAAGGCCCAAGAATATGTTCAACACCAAGTATTATTGATATTTAATTAATTAAATAAAATATCTATATTTGATTTTTTAGATAGTCAGAAGACTCTATCAAGACTTTTCAACCACAAAACAATCAGGAATGCTGGGAAACAGAGAAAATAGGGGAGTAATAGAATTTAGAGGAAAAATGAGTCAGTGAACCCATAATGTATAATATAGTCACTATGTTGGGTCCTCATTTATATTTCTGAGCAGTGCTTCCAGCCTGTTGTTACAACCCAGACAAGTAGATAATTAAGAATTTATTTTGCAAGACATAATTCAAAACAGAAGCCAGTCTGGTTATTTGGGTAATCTTGAACATCTCCTCTCTTTTGATTTTTAGCAATGTGTGTACATGTATGGAATAGTGCAATATACAAAACAGAAGACTTAGGGGAAACTTCCTGTTTTGGGTCCAAAACAAAATTCACATCCCCTTGTCCAAAAAGATTTAGGCTTCTTACTGTATAATTTTTAAAATGCATATTTAAAAAAAGCAGCTTTGATTATGGATAAGAGATAAAAGAAACAAAGGAAATAGATATCCCAGGATTCATTTCTACTACATAGCTTATCCAGAAAAACCCTGCTACCACCCACAATACATTTCCTAAATACTGAGCAACCATTTTTAAATGATTACTTTTTTCCTCTGGCTAACCTAGTAGCTCCTCTTTATTCAACTGTCTAATTGACATGGCCAGCTGAAACATTTTCTGTGGAAATACAAGTAGAGATTCATTAGAGAGTAAGAGTGGAAAGCATTAGATTCTCATGAGCTCAGACTTAAGGAATTTGGGATCAAAGTTCAAGTTAATATCAGTTTGATTTGCTGGTCATTGCAGTGTGATAAGAGTATTTCAGAGAGGCATGTATTTGAGACCATAGTTTTCCATCAGGATTATGCCTTTCTCTGGTCCATAAAAAAATTCTATGTTCATGACACTATACCTGTACAAATCTCATCTCACAAATTCTGAAGAGCCTGAACATCAGTAGTAATTAATTTCTAAACTACCATCTTAATTGTCATACTGTTTGTATGAATAGAAAATTATCAAATAATGACTCATAAAAGACTAATAAGCATATGATATGCTTTTGATTTGCTGAATGAGAATTAGAGAGGAGTAAAATTTAAACAAAGGGATGCTTAGAAATTGAGACCATAGAGACTTAAAAATATATGACTTCCAGTCAATTTTTTTCCTCTGTTTTGGCTTTATTTTTTTCATCTCTAAAATGACATTATATGATTAACTTATGCCTAAAGTCAGTTCCATCTTGAAAATCATTTTATTATATGATTGCTGACTGGATATTCTACTAGGATTAATGGGATATTTATCTAGGAACCCTAACTGAACAGATAAATAAGTATGAAATAATTTATACTTTTCCAAAGTACACCACACAGCTAAGTTTTGAGAATTGACTATAAAACAGGCCTCTTTTTAGTGTTATGGAAATGGACTTCTTAAATAACATGTATCCCCATCAGTTTGTAAGTATACAATTTTTGTCTAGTCTGTTTGTTCACATTAAATATTAAATATCTACCACATGGTTCCATTGGCCATGTTCTAGAATCCACTTGCAACATTACCTCCATATGCTACTATCTTTTCATGTGTTTAGCTGTAATTTATATATCTAGTCTGCTCTACACACTAAATTCTATCTTGTTTCTTATTCCTCATCATAGCTTCATAGACTGCTTCTCTTATAATGAAATTGACTTCCCTACATGCACAATTAGATGTTGTATGAGGCTACCATGCCACTCTCTATGTCATGCAACAACATTGGCTAATCCATTCAATAGCATGTCCATGGGCCATTGTTATGGAAAGGATTTGCAGTATGTCTGTTTACTGTGCTTATAACTTTTCTGAGTTACGATGCTACTTCATTAAGTAAAAAAAAATGACTATATATAAACATAGAAGAAATTTCATTTCTTTAGGTTATATGGACAACCACAGAATACATGCATAAATTCTAAAACACAGTGCAAGGAAAAAAAGTATTTCAAGATAACGACAAAAAGTATTTTGATTTTTTCGGACTTAATTTAATGTACATAATACCTTTAGTGTTTTCCTTTTTTAGTTTCTTTTATATTTTCATTGGTAAAGTTATTTAAGAGTTTGGGAGGAAGGTGGCTAAATATAGAAGTCTGTTCTTTCTCTATTCCTTTTCCATATAATCCTTACCTGCCAGATGAGTTTTTGCTTTTAGGAGACTGATTAGGCAACCTTTGCTATTGCATAGTTGTAGAATGAATTAACAAATTCTATTCATGACTATAAAGCTTTCTCTAGAATCTGCTTCCAAAATGAGAAGAGCAGTCACATGTCTGGGTCTGGCCTTGTTTTTACCTCTTTCCTTATGCAATAAATAAAAAACCGAGATTCCCTTATGACTTCATACCTGAGGCCAGCATGTCATAATAGTTGTGTATTGAGATTGAGGTTTGTGGTTGTTGGTGACACAGCTTGTTTGTTTGGTGACAACTGAGGTTTAACCAGAGAGGTCGGAATTTAAATTTGGGCACTAGTTCAGTTAATGGTAAATAGTACCTTGAATATTAGCATTTGTCATTATGTGGCAGTCCTTTTTCTAGTAGACAATACCCCCATTTAATTTGAGGTGTGATAAATGCATAGGTCAAAGTAGAAAAGGAAATTATGGAAATTAAATATATGAAACATATTTGTGGTGGAGAAAAGGAGAGTGTGAAGATCCATGTGGAGACTGGAAATACCATCAATGCAAATTATTAGAAATTATAAAATGATTATGAGATTGCAAATGACATTTCTCCAGTAAAAGAGGCAATAAATATATGTGGATGTCTGTAAAGTGTGTAGAAATAGAGTGGTATGATTCATTTTTTGATGAGATATTTTTCTTAATTGATTTTGCATTCACATATTGTGAAGCAGCTGGAACAGATTAACTGGCATCCTGGCAAAGTTGAAGCCATTTTTTTTTTTTTTTCATTTTTGTTCTTTTTTGCTTTTACTTGGTAAGAATACCTTGCCTCCATTCCCATCTCATCACCTTCTAATACATCTTTGCTATAGAAAGTGTGTCCTATCACCTGGGAACATTTTATAGATTTCCAAAACAGGCCCAACCCAAATTTATTATATGAGTATCTGAGTGTTAATATTTACCCAAAGTGGTGTAACTGTGTGACATAGCTATTTGCTATTTTGTTATTGCTGTTTGCATGGTAATAGTAATACTGGGTCTTGCTGCAAAATTAAGGTCAATTAAGAAAAGGCAGAGTGGCAGCATACATTTGAAGAGATGTGAACCTGTATCCCTAAAACATATATAGTGTTGTAAACCAGTTTCCTCAAAATAAATTAATTACTTTAAAGCAAAAAAGGAAAGACAGAGAGATGAGAATAGGAGATTCTTGTATTGTTTTATTTTCTCCCTTACCAAATTCCCCATGCCTTTACTTCTTTTGGTGAATTTTAAACTAAAGAGCTAAGCTTATTTTACTTAATGTGACTGTTCTCATTTGGGGAAAGTGTTGTTGGAAGCAAATGGTCACTACTAAGCAAACTAGATTGTAAGTGTTTGATTGGGCTATGTTTATTAGTAGACTATGGAGTGAACAAGATGTTTTCTGCCCTCAAAATACTGCCTGATGGGTCATGTAGGAAATGTAATGACATTTCACATAAATTGAGCTAAAGTGATATAGTAATTGCATATGAAATTGCCTTAAATATCACAGTAAGAATTTGGCTTTCATTTGTCAATAGAGAAAGTTTGAATAATTCTGTTTTGGGAGGTTTCCTAATATATTTCAGTGGTTGGAAGTAAAATGATTTTGGATTAAACATCTCTGAAAACAGGAAAATTAGCTCAGAATTTATTATAATGTACCAAGCATGAGATAACAAACTCAAGTTAGAAAAGACATGTGCGAGGGCTAAGTAAAAGAGGACTATAAAAGCCTTAAATGTCACTTGCATGTAGGTATCAATAGAAAAAAAGGGATTTTCCCTGTATTTTGGAGTTTTTTGACAATGAAGGGGCAATGATATTATTGTTAACAGAAGTCAATGGAGAAATTTTATGAGAGAGAGAATATGTTGAGTCCTTGGTAGGTTGTGGAAATGTGAAACATTAACTGGAGTTAAGGAACAGTGATAAGTATTAGGGAATTTAACTATAAAGAAATTATTTTTTAGCGGTGTTAGGAAAAATTTTGATATAGAGAGACAAGAGAAGAGTAGGGGAGTAAACAATGGTGAAAGAGCTGAAAATGGGGGAAGAAGGAGAAGGGGACAGAAAAAAAGGGAATAGAAGGAGATATGAGAAGAACTGAGTAGGATGATGACAAAAAGGAGATGATCAAAATCTGGGCACATACAAATTTGAAATGAAAAAGAGCAAGTCAAGAAATGAAAATACCAGAATCTCTTAGATCCTCCTGATAGTGTGAATAGTGTAAAGGTAAAGTATCAGACTAAACAGGAGGAGAAATCCTTCATCAAAATAAATAATTATTGTGGCATTTTCAAAATTTGCGAAACTATTTGGAAAGATAAGGACAAGAAAAGATCCCAGGACTGGAGAATTAGGCCATTTTGATTAGTGTTGAGAAGATGAAGAATGATAAGGGAAGAAGACAAACTGTTGGTATGATGGTAAAATCAATTTGTAATTGCTTAGAAGAGGTGGGTAAGAGTGCTTTTTTTTTTTTTAACTGGGAAATAGGATAAGAAGAGGAAGAGGGGCCTCCCTGGTGGCACAGCAATTGAGTTCTGCGCTGTGGAGCTGTCGACAGCTCGCAATGCTAGTTCGACACCCAGCCGGGGAGAATCCCACATGGTGCGGCAGACCTCTCCTGCCTCGCCCGCCGCTCCCCTCAGCAGTGTATTTCTGATCTGCCTGTTCTGCTCCCCACTCTGTCCCTGGTGAACCCTCTCGCTGCCCCACGCCTCTGGCATGTACCCCAGCTTGTATGTATAAATAAATAAATCTTAAAAATAAAAAGAAGAGGAAGAGGGAAAATAATAGTACATGACAGTCGAAGAACAATGTTCTAAGAGTACTAGAAGAACAAGGGCATATAAGACAAAATTCACATCCTCAAAAATCTGACACTCTAACAGAATGGTAACCCAAGTCTCTACATTGCAAAACATTATATAATAAATATCAAGAGGTTTACAGAACTTACATGCCCTCTTCCTCTTCCCATATATGACTGCATAACTATTGCCTGCATTAGTTACACTAGACTGTCACTGCCTTCAGTCTCATGCCTTTCACTCCATTCTCTAATTCTGATCCACAGTTATGGAGTGTTTTGTATAACTATGTATATGTTTTTACTTACCAAGTTAGTGAATAGGATCAAGGATAATAGATGCTTGCAGTGTGGGAGCAATCTTCTACAACTTGTCCTCTATGCTTTATTTTTTTCCAATTGTCAAGGCAATCTAAACCCATTACAAAAATATACCATGTGATTATAGAATGTAATAATCTGGAAAAGCTATTACCACAAGTCATACAAAAAGCTTGGTAGTTTAGAGAATGTTATTTTGGAGAGGGATCCCTAGATAGAATAAGAGGCATTGTGTAAAAATTTGTTGAAGTATGTATTCTTTCTCTCTCCGGTATATCATCCAATCTCTTACCACACCTTGAACTAAAAATTTCATCACAGAAGTGCAAGTAGTAATAGACATAATGAAACCAATTGCAATTATCTAACAGTAGACATGTTGAAATCCTTGACAGAATTTTTAAAAGGGTTATAAGTCTGTAGGAATACCTGAAAAATAAGGCATGCCATGAATTATCTTTATAAAGATTGTTTTTACAATAATACATATTGTGGTACTCCTGTTTATATTTTTTGAAGTCATAAGTATTGTAACTTGTAATGATTGATAAGTGATATAATTTGTAAAAATATAATATGAAAAATTTTTATTTGGTAGAGCTTCATTTGTTTTCTAGCCCTGATGTTATCTATCCTCAAAGATATCTTGTATACCTTCTCTACATCTTCTTACATTACTGCTTTTCTCTGGAGTCCATCATCTAATCTTTATTGCTTCAAGAAAGGTATAGTCCCCAGGTCTTTTAAAGAATCAGATACTTACTCTGTATCTTAACAAGAGTTGAGTTTTATAGATATGTTAACGTTGAGATCCTTTATCACTAACACACATCATAAACATAAGGAATCATTTTGATGTCATTCTCATTTATAGGTTAGCACTATCTCATTTGTTAGTAGAGCTTACTTATTTTTTTTCTTCATTGTGATATATATATATATATATATATATATATATATATATATATATATATATATATATTTGCCACGATATTTCTTTTTTAACAATGGTGCTCTATGTCTGCCATTGCTGATTTGGTTATTATTTTCTACTATACCTCTTCTCTCTCATTTTTATATTGGTTGAGCAAATAATATGTACGAGGAATATAGGAAATACAAAGAACCTAACACTAAAGCAAACAAAAAATGTAAAAGTCTCCATTTATAGAACTTGCATTCTGGCGGAAAAGTGAGAGAATGAACATTAAGTGTGTTAAAATATTTACAAGAAGTAATCATTGCATTAAAGAAAGGTAAAGGCAGTAAATAAGAGGAGTTGGGAGTGGTACACTAACAGCAATCTTCGAATTTTAAAACTGTGCTTAAGGGTGGCCCTGTTGACTAGAATGACGGAGCTTAATTAGCAGGAAATGAGGGGGGAATCATTTATGTAAATTTCAGGTCAAAGGAACAGTAGGTTCAATGACTGAAGCAGGAATTTGCTTGCACCTTTAGAAAATTGTTAGAAGAAATGAAAGGAGGCAAAAACAACTGAAGTTAGGTAAGTGGGAAACCAGTGGAGGATTATAGTAGGCAGATGATGGATTTGAAAGCCATTGTATGGACTTCAAGTTAATGATCTTTATGAGACGGGAGGCCAGAGAAGATTCTGAGCAGAGGCAAAACTGACCTACATTTTTAAAGAATTCCTCTGGCTTCAGTTTTGACAATTGACTTGGTACTAGGGCATAAGCAGAAAGAACGGCTATGTGACTATATAAATAATATATTGGAAAAATAGTATTAATGCAAAATTAGGAATGTTTTCCATCCGCATTAAGATACAGTTCTTAAATGATATTTAACTGAAAGTATAATGATAACTTCTGATTTGAATTTCAGCACTCAAAATTAGCTAGAAAGAATCACCTTGCCATATTTTCTAATAGCAACTATTCTCTAACAAATGTTTATTGGAGATTAAAATGTGGCAAACAGTGTGCTGGAGACTAGAGGTAAAATATCAAGTAAAATACATAAACTCGCTACTTCCTTTGAGGTTATAATCTAGTAGATAAATTGCTTTAGCATTTGTGGTCATTGTTTTTCATATTTGTTCTTTTCCTCCTCACCTAAATTTCATATCTCTTTGAAAAAAATGAATTAAACATCCAATTATGTGCATGTAGCTTCTTTAATTACTTATTTTTTTACATTTATTCACTCATATAATAACTCAGATCCTATGTGCCATATTCTGAGCAATTTTCTCTTTTTTTTGAAAAGATTTATTTATGCATGCAAACTGGAGTGAAGGCCAGAGGTGTGGGGCGGCAAGAGGGTTCACCAGAGACAAAGTGGGGAGCAGAACAGACAGATCGATGGAAATACACTGCTGAGGGGAGCAGCGAGCGAGGCAGGAGAGGTCTGGGTGTTGAACTCACGTTGCCGCTGCCGACAGCTCCACAGCGCAGCGCTTAACCGCTGCACCACCAGGGAGGGCCCTAAGCAATTGTCTCTTTCAGGGAAGTTGGACACTACTAGCATTAAATGAATGTTCAACAGAGTCTTGCAGAGCTAAATTGAATTCAAGATTGTGAATAATAAAAATCAGTGGAAATGACTAAAGGGTTAAGTGATTGTATAATAAAATGTAGTCAAGGAGCATGCAAATCATGCTTCCTCCTTTGGAGTGGCTGAACTTAATGCCTTTTCCTGGTCATTTACAACCTTCCTTATTCTGTTTATTTTTCTGACCTCCACTGTCAAGACAGGACAGTAATACTTGCTGACCTTTCAGGGATGGAAGAAAGAGCAAAAGAAACATGCAAATGATCGCATATAAATGATCCAGGCTAAGATTGGCCCAATATAAATGCTAACTAGAAGAGGATTCAATTCACTTCACACTCTAATTCCAGTGCACAAGGAAACATCATAATCAATTACCACTCTCATGTGAAAAATGTATTTTTTAAAAAATTCAGCATTTATGGGGCCTCCCCGGTGGCGCAGCGGTTAAGCGCCGCTCTGTGGAGCTGTCGGCAGCGGTGACGTGAGTTCGACACCCGGCCAGGGAGAATCCCACATGGCGTGGCAGACCTCTCCTGCCTCGCCCGCTGCTCCCCTCAGCAGTGTATTTCTGATCTGCCTGTTCTCTGCTCCCCACTCTGTCTCTGGTGAACCCTCTCGCCGCCCCCACGCCTCTGGCCTGTACCCCAGCTTGTATGTATAAATAAAAAATAAATCTTTAAAAAAAAAATCAGCATTTATAACTATAACAAAGTATTTGTTCACTGTCTTGTTATAGCAGGTATTCTTTAAGAACCAACTGCTTATTTAAAAAATATGGTCCTGGAGAGACAAATACCAGGTAGTATCACGTACCTATGAAATACAGAGAAAGCAAACAAAAGATCAGATAAAGCCAAACTAAGAACTAACCTTAGAAATTTGACTGTAGGACTGAGGCATCCAGAGAAGGTCGAGGGGAGCCAGAGAAAGGGAGAAAGTAGAGTGGACTATAAGGGTTGACCGTGGGGGTCTTGGTGGATGCAGTGTGTTAATAACACTTTAAGATAAAAGGTCTTTTATTCCTTTTTTTTTAAAGATTTATTTATTTATGCATACAAGCTGGGGTACAGGCCAGAGGTGCTGGGCAGCGAGAGGGCTCACCAGAGACAGAGTGGGGAACAGAACAGGCAGACTGATAGAAACACACTGCTGAGGGGAGCAGTGGGCGAGGCAGGAGAGGGCTGCCATGCCATGTGGGAATCTCCCCTGCCAGGCGGCGTCGAACTCGTATCTCCACTGCTGACAGCTCCACAGCATAACGTCTAAACTGCTGCGCCACCGGGGAGGCCCGAGGGCCTATATTTCTAATTCACAAACATGTCAATCAATGTTACCTCAATTTAAAAAACATATATAGAGTACTGAAGCAAATGTGAAATATGTGTTGCTGTCTTTTAGTTTTCTAGGAATAGAAAAGTGGGTTTATTTACCTTTTGAAATAGTCTCTTCCCTTCTGCTCATTCAAATGAAAAGGGGAAAAAAATCGCTGTTGAAGAATGAATGTCTTTAAATTTTTGCTTCTCATATTCAACTGGAAAGGTCGTTATGGATTGTAAAAATTTCCTCAAGTAAATTATGTGCCTCAAGAATAATTTTAGGGGCCTCCCCGGTGGCGCAGCGGTTAAGCGCTGCGCTGTGGAGCTGTTGGCAGCGGTGACGCGAGTTCGACGCCCAGCCGGGGAGAATCCCACATGGCGCGGCAGGCCTCTCCTGCCTCGCCCGCTGCTCCCCTCAGCAGTGTATTTCTGATCTGCCTGTTCTGCTACCCGCTCTGTCTCTGGTGGACCCTCTCGCCGCCCCATGCCTCTGGCCTGTACCCCAGCTTGTATGTATAAATAAATCTTAAAAAAAAAGAATTTTAGCCCAATTTCTACTCTTTATCCCCAATTTCCATACTTAATATGGATAAGGTTATATTGATTCTATTAATTTATGTTAAAAATTCCGATTTCTTTATAAGTTCTTGTCAGTATATTTCTTTTTTTTTTTTTTAGATTTATTTATACATACAAGTTGGGGTACAGGCCAGAGGCGTGGGGCAGTGAGAGGGATCACCAGAGACAGAGTGGGGAGCAGAACAGGCAGATCAGAAATACACTGCTGAGGGGAGCAGCGGGCTAAGGCAGGAGAGATCTGCCGCGCCATGTGGGATTCTCCCTGGGCGGGCGTTGAACTCGCATCGCCCCTGCCAACAGCTCCACAGCGCAGCGCTTAACCACTGCACCACCGGGGAGGCCCTCTTGTCAGTATATTTCTATTGACAATGAACTCTCTTTGAAAGGATGTGATCCTTTGATGAGACCCCTATTTCACATATTATTTTTTAGTGAAGTGGACTGGACATCATGGATAAGAAAGCATATTCAAAATAGGGTATACATATGAAAAAATAGTCTATTCAATACTTGTTTTGTTTGATGCCATTTAGTTTGTGGGGGACCCTACAATTATTATTGTATTGATCCCCACCTCCCCACACAATGCATATATGCGTATATGCATGTGTACAAAAACATCTTCATTTTCAAACCCTTGGGGAAAAAATTGCAAAATGTGTGACTCTTCACTTCTAAACCTCCATTGGTGTCTCCTAAGATCAAGACATTCTCTGGCATAATTTAACATGATTCTCAAACCCAGGAAGTTTAAAATTGATACACTCATATTATCTATTACACCATCCAAATTAAATTTCCCCAATTATGGCAAAAGTATCTTTATATCTTTTTTGAAAGAAGCACAGAAATATCCAATATTTACTAGGCATGAGTCTAATGTTATTTAGTTGTCATTTCTCCTTGGTTTCTTACATCTGAAAAAGTTTCCCTGCTTTTTTTTTTCTTTTACTTTTTCTTTTTTCTTCTGTGACATTGATAGATTTAAAGAGTCAACTCAAGCTATCCTGTACAGTGTCACAGAATGTGGATTAATATGATTGTCCAATGCTGGATTCATATTAAACAATTTTGGACCAAAGTGGGTTATTGTTTTAAATGCATCACATCAGGAAACACTCACTGTCAGTATTTTTACCATTATTGTTCCCTTGGTTGAGTTAGTGTTTGCCAGAATGCTCCACTATAACATTACATTTTCTGTTTTATAATTAATAAGCAATCTGTGAAAAATAATTCGAGACCATTAGAATATCCTGTTCCACAGAAAAATTTGCTTCTTTATTTAAACATCCCATGGTGATCCTTGTCTAAATATGTAATTGCATTGGCTATTACAGAAAGGTGATTTTCTAATTCTTTTCTGATATCTGTATTTACTTGTTGGCAATAACTGGTAATGAACAGTCCCAGCTCCTTTGAATATTACTCAAATTTTTCATTTATTGTTGTTGTCATTAATCAAATTGTTTTAATCTGTTCCCATTATTAGTATTTTATTATTTGAATCATCAAAAATGGTAGCAACAATTATATCAACTAAAATATGTATTCATTAAAATATTTTTAAATTATAGCAAACATGCCAAAGTGCATAACAATGTAGTCTGGTAAATTTGACAAAGATAACACAACTATATAACTGCACCAAAATTAAAAATAACATTATCAAAACCACAGAAGCTACCTCATGTCCCCTATTAATATTCTCCCGCAAGGGTAATCATTTTCCTCATTTTTTATTTTGTAGACTTGCTTTTATCACTTTTTATTTTTTTTTAAAGATTTATTATTTATGCATACAAGCTGGGGTACAGGCCAGAGACGTGGGGTGGCGAGAGGGTTCGCCAGAGACAGAGTGGGGAGAAGAACAGGCAGATTGATGGAAATACACTGCTGAGGGGAGCAGCAGGCAAGGCAGGAGAGGTCTGCTGTGCCAATTGGGAATCTCCCCAGCCCGGTGTCGAACTCGCGTCGCTGCTGCTGGCTGCTCCACAGAGCAGCACTTAACTGCTACGCCACCAGGGAGGCCCTCACTTTTTAAATTTTACATAAATAGAATCACACGAAATATATCCTTTGTCTTGATGTTGATTGTTCAGTGTTGTTTGTGAGATTCATAGTGTTTCAAAGAGTAGTTCATTCCCTTTTATTGCTATATTCTTTAAACAAAAAAAGCATTATATTATTGATAGGTGAGTTAATTCATTTTATCAAATGTTAGTTTTTAAAAGACCTATGTATTTCTTTTTTAAAAAAGATTTATTTATTTATGCATACAAGCTGGGGTGTAAGACAGAGGTGTGGGGCGGCGAGAGGGCTCACCAGAGACAGAGTGGGGAGCAGAACAGGCAGATTAACGGAAATACACTGCTGAGGAGAGCAGCAGGCGAGGCAGGAGAGGTCTGTTGTGCCATGTGGTCATCTCCCTGGCCAGGTATCGAACTTGTGTTGCAGTGGCTCTGGATAGCTTCATAGTGCTGTGCTCACCTGCTGTGCCACCAGGAAGGCCCAAGGCCTATGTATATCATATACATAACCTATGACTGAAAATGATGGGTGATACATTACACAAGTTTTTTCCTTAAGTAGATACTACCAAATTTTTTTCAGAGTGTTTCTAACTGCATTGAAAAGTTTGGACTGGTGCACATGGTCAATATTTTTTTTCTTTTTTTCCCCTCCCACCTGTCCTAATGGGTGGAATTTTTTTTTTCCTTTATCTTACATATATATTTAGGCTTTTAATTTAGGTTTACATTGGCTTTTCTTTTTTAATTTGAGTAACTTTGCTATCTTAAATGGATTTTTTTTAAGTTGAGGTCATATTGGTTTAAAATACTGAATATGATTTAGCGGTATAAGTTTATAGGTTTTCAGATGGATCTCACTCGACCATACCCACCATTAAAGCACCCATAATCCTCCACTACAGTCTGTTTGGCTCCCTTCATCCTTTGCTCCCCACCTCCATATTTCCTTTTTGAAAACTTCAATTTTGCAGTCAGATTTCCAGGGTTTGCTTTGGTTTGGTTTTGTCTATTCCTTTTTTTTTGTTTGTTTCTTTGTATTTCACATAAATAATTGTATGTCAGAGTTGTTTTTTTTTTTTAATTTGACTTTGGATTCACATTGCTGTTTTAGATATATATTTTTAATTGTAATAGAACATTTTCTAATGTTTCCTTTCAAGATTTAAAATGATAAGTTATCAAGTGTAAGTTGAATGTATGCTAGTGCAGTGTTTTGATAATTGAATTGTGTGAGATATTGAAAACTAGGGACCAAAAAAAAAAAAAAAAGCTATGAATGGAGCATGAGAAAAATTTTAAGTGGAATGAGAATAAAATTGTCTAAAAAAATTAAGGTCTGGGCCTCCCTGGTGGCGCAGCGGTTGAGTGCTGCGCTGTGGAGCTGTCGGCAGCGCACGATGCAAGTTCGACACCTAGCCAGGGAGAATCCCACATGGTGCAGCAGACCTCTCCTGCCTCGCCCGCTGCTCCCCTCAGTAGTGTGTTTCTGATCTGCCTGTTCTGCTCCCCACTCTGTCTCTGGTGAACCCTTTCACCGCCCCAGCTTGTATGTATGAATAAATAAATCTTAAAAAAAAATTGAGGTCTGTGATGCACCTATTTGACTCAGGCTAACACTTTTGAGAAAGACCCTCACTTGATCCCACTGCCTATGGTAGAGGGGACTATGCTAAGCAGTGTTCTCTATTAACTATTCCTCTGTGCACTATCTGACAGCAGTCCAGCTTAAGATGGAGAAAAATGGTAACTTTACTAAAATAAAGTTGCCATCAGTTACTGAGCAGTTTCATGCACAGCAGTAAAGATGGGGAAAAAAAAATTCCCTTCTTAACTTATTCTGTTAACTTGAAGAAAGGAAAATGGAAAATGGAAGGAGGTTGTGTGAGTCTAAAAGTATCCTTTCCTCCTTTAAAAATGTTTGCTTTTGGGGCCTCCCTGGTGGCGCAGCAGTTGAGCACTGCGCTGTGGAGCTGTCGGTAATCGGTGATGCAAGGTTGGTAATCGGTGATGCGAGTTCGAAGGCCAGCGGGGAGAGTCCCTCATGGTGCGGCAGACCTCTCCTGCCTCGCCCGCTACTCCCCTCAGCAGTGTATTTCTGATCTGCCTGTTCTGCTCCCCGCTCTGTCTCTGGTGAAGCCTCTCACCACCCCATAGCTCTGGCCTGTACCCCAGCTTGTATAAAAAAAAAAAATGTTTGCTTTTGTGTGTGCGTTATAAAAATAATTACCACAGAGCCAATAAAAATCTAGCCTTGTTTATTTTAAATGTGGTGAAAAGAAACATATTTAGGAATCAGCCGCAAGGCAGTAAAATTGATTTCTGGTTTATCTGGTAAAGCTTTGAGTCCCTCATTGAGCCTGGGGATAATTGATTGCTGGAAGCCTTGTAGCAGTGGTTAAAAATTGATAAATGCTAAAGCAGGCGCAATAGTTTATAGCTTCTTAAGAATTGTAGAACCTCTGTATTTCTTTCTCATCAACAGCTCTAGATCATGAAGTAAAATTTAAAAGGCTATTTGTCTTTTTCTTCATAAATTACATCCAGCTACTCGTGAACCCTGTAGCTGAAGGGGGCCATGGGAGCCTTTTAGTTAGATGGACAGATGTGTGATATATAAATGCAAGTTTTATATTGGATAGTATTTTACTACTTTTACTTAGAAACACTAATTAGAGAAAAACTCTTTGACAGTATCTTTTAAAGTGGCTAACAAACCATCAGTTAAAATTTGGTTTTTAGAAATTGACAGAATACTCAAAATATATATATTGAAATTTCTACAGTTTCTCTGACTCATCAACTTACAATTGCTTTTTTTATAATGATTTATTTTTATTTATGCATACAAGAACTGGGCTATAAGCCAGGGGTTGAGAGTCTTCAACAGAGACAGAGTGGGGAGCAGAACAGGCGTATCTACTGAGATACACTGCTGAGTGGAGCAGAGGGTGAGATTGGAGAGGTCTACTGCACCATGTGGGTTAGCCTCCTGGCCAGGGATCGAAGTCATGCTTCAGTGGCTGGAGATAGCTTGATAGCGCTGACTTTAACCCCTGCGCCACCACTGATGCCTATCAACTATTTTACAACTTTTAGATCTAGAAAGGAATTCAAGAGATCATAAAATCTAGTCTATTATCTTATTCATTTGCTGTTATTCTCTTGTTATAGGGAAGCTAATTTCCCCCCAAAGTTTAAATATAAAATTCTCTAATTGTATTTTTCTCCAGTTAAATATGTATCATTTAGAAAGTTTCATTTTAAAATTTAAACTATAGTGTCCAAACAATTGTATCTTTTATTAGATGAAGGCAAATTTTTGGACTGTTTAGAAAAACTAATGGCACTTGAAAACATATAGGGGATTTTATATCAAAATATTCTTTAATATTTCATAGAGTAACTGAACTAGAACACACCTTCTATAATAAATTATTAAATTTTATATTAACATCAAATATTTTCTCTCAAAACATTACACATAAAGCCCATATCTAGTGATAATACAATAAATGATTAAAAATTATAACTTACAGTTTTTAATGTTTAGCATAAATTTGCATTGACTGTAGTTTTCTAAGAGTTGTCTTAAAATGCTTTATAATATCTTAATTTGGGCGGGGAGGTTTCTGTTTGGATGTTTTATGCTACATTTATTGTTCCTACCATCTTAAAAGTAATGTGTGAGAAAAACTACTGGGAAACAGAAAGATTAATAAATAAGCTTCACTGATTTTTATAGAGAGAGAGTTAGTTACATACCAGTGATGGATATTGGATTAGGTTATTACCTAGTGTTCATGTACATCAATCCCATGTCTACTTAGGCTCCACTAATAATGTTTAATACACACCACCTAAGAAATTTGTTTTTAATGGCTCTATGGAAAAATAATAGCGTGAAATGTTCCCTCAGGTAACATAAGGAAGAATACATGGCATCTTGATTTTAAAATGTCCACAAATTAAATCAACTAACTATTCTTCAAATTTCAGAGTCTACAAGGGGACGTTTTAGAAACTGGAGTGTTACAAAATAATGACCTGATCCAAAATCCCATAAACCCCTTAAGTTATTAAATACTTAGAAATAATTCAAATATATTCTTTCAGTGAGGCATAAGAAGCAATAAAAATGGATTTTATTCTCATAAGCTTAAGAAGTTCACCCAAATACTTTGGGTGAACAAAGTATTACAAATACTTTGTAAATATCAGTGGACACACATAATAACAAATGCATTTGACTGGAAGATGATGTTAACATTCCCAACAGGTTCTACTGACAAACTAGTACTATATAAAACTGTACTCGGTTAATTTGAAATGCATTTTACCAGCACAGCTATTCAAATTCTTACAGTTATGTTTTGGTCAAATATTAAAGTTTAAAGGACTTGAGGTTTACTCATATTCAGTCTACATTGTAATCTTTGAGTTACATTTAACCTATACTGACTGAGGGCTAGCAGTAATGGGACTATTCTTTGAAGATAAGTATGATTCACAGATGACTGAGACATAATATCAGTTTCTAAAACTTGGTATTTGTGGGGGAAAGGGCACAGTTAATGTTTCCCTTAAGGCAACACTATGGAAATAGAAGAAACTATTCATCATTGCCAGTTATCACACTGTGTGACAAAAGCATCTTACTTATATGAACAGAGCTTAGAGAAAAAGGCTTTTAGAAAGTTTTGGCCAATGTATGATGGCAATAATATAATAAGAAAGTAGGAATTGACATAATATGTATAAAATTTAAATGCCTGTATCATGTACATGAATTAAAACAGAAAATATTTAAAACCTATCATAGTAACTTTCGGTAAATCTTAAAACCTAGCATAGTAACTCTAAATAAACCTATTAGCAGTAGTCTCTTTATTTTTTTAATATATATATATTTTATTGTCATTTATATCTTTTATATTTTGTATTTCCCTTGGGTAACCCACCACCAATTTACCCGTGATCCATCTCCGTGGTCCCTTGTGTTCTTTTCTACTCCATTCTGTGCCCTTATCCTCCCCCCTAGCCCCCGTTGATTGTTTCTCTCCTATTTGGTTTCCCTGTAGTCCTGTTATAAGTGAAACCATTAGATATTTTTCTCTTTCTTTCTGGCTTATTTCACTGAGTATGATCCCCTCTAATTCCATACATGTCGCTGCAAATTGCATGTGTTTATCTTGAGTGCTGAATAGTATTCCATTGTGTTTATGTACCACATCTTCTTGATCCAATCATCTATTTTTGGACATCTGGGTTGCTTCCATACCTTTGCTATTGTAAACAGTGCCGCAGTGAATATATGGGTGCATGTATCCTTTGGGATTAGTGTTTGTATTCTCTTTAATATTTTCTAGTTCTTCAATATCTCTATCTTTCATGCATTGTAAATTATCATCATTGAAATTAGCGTTATCCTAAGAGGTATTTGGAATCCCATAATAATAATCCCTTGTTTCAGTAAAGAAGAACAGTAAAGAATTTAACTGATGGGAATAAATAGAAGTGGAAAAATTGGAGAACTAGGGCAAGCATATTGGAGATCAAAGAAAGAGAGAAAGAGGTTGTAAATATAAAAAACGATAAATATTTTTCCAGTGGTTGACAGTGATGCAGGTTCTCAAAATCTAGCATCATGATGCTTCTTTCTTAAAGTACTTTTTCACAAATGTTATAATTATCATTACTATTGATTTTATCCCATACACTGGAGATTCTTTTAGGATATGTATTCCTTAGAAAAGCCCATGTCATTTGGGCCTAGAATTATATATTAAATTCTTCTATGTGTCCTGGTGAGTAAGTTATGATAGCTTATTTATCCTTTTAGTGATAAGACAGATCATATAGCCATTGAGGAATTCTGTGGTATAAAACATTTAGACATAGACTCGTGAACAAATCTGCTTTCTTTTATGTGATATTTGAAATTGTATGTTTACTTTCAGGAAATAAGTTATGAGGAGAAATCATGGCACTATTGTTATTGTCCTACTTCAGTTATTCTTTCTTTTAAACTAACTTCTGTTATTTACTTTCGTTCATTATGGTTCTAACTCAGACTCCTCAAAGGATCTGAGATGCCCATGATGGTTTCCTACTTTAAGCAAATCTAGAAGCCATAATTGAATTAAACCAAAAATGCTGACTTCGAGTCAGAGCACCTTTGAGATTAGCTATTCTCTATGCAATATCAGAACTGTTTTAACCTGGAGTAATTGACTTGGCCAACGTGACAGGTCAGTAGTGTGACTTTAAAAATATAACTTAGTATGGTTAACTTCAGAGAAGAACATTAGAGAACTAGAGGTCCCTTGAATCTCCATAAATGGGTTTAGGTGTTCAAAATGGATTTTGGAGTAATTGCTGTAATCATTGACAACCTTAATGTATCATTCACTTGGGCTGCCTTTCAGCAACTTTCTGTGAACAGAAATCATGGAAGATGAATTTGTCACAAGAGGTCACGACAGTATGTAATTATCTCAACAAAGTCAGAAGAAACTTGGGCATATGACTGGTTATTATTCTCTTTTTCTAAATCAGAATCAGAAAAGCACAAATTCATGCCTATGTGTGTGCACACATATACACTTATGTTATATATTGTAAAAATAGTATAACCAAATTTGTAGCTTTGCTTTGACAGATATATAAAACCTTACAGCATATGATTTACATGCTTAACTTATTGACTTACATTTTGCTATTTTTGTCCTGTTACTCATATTATTTCATTTGTTCCTTTGACTGATTTCTCCCATCAGTATATTTTATTATCTCCTATGTTAGTCATTTTAAATTCTTTATGGAACAAAATAATTACAAATTAAAAATAATTTTATAAGCTGTTCTTTGTTCATAAGTAATCTATAATTTTTTCATGAAGACTAGTCAAGACCAGAAACTTAGATTAGAAAACAAAGGATCAGTCAGAATCAAACCAGTAACAGATCCTTAAAGTCTGACAGTAGAATTGAAGTACCAGAAAGGGAGGAGGAGTGTGCAGAATATGTTGTAGTGTGTAGATTTGATTAATTTTTTCTCTGTAACCATTGGATTTAGGCATATTTCTGTAAAAAGCTTATGATGATATTTTTTTCAGTAAGTTCTTCCTCTTTAAAAAAAAAAACATTTATTTATTTATACATACAAGCTGGGGTACAGGCCAGAGGTGTGGGGCGGCGAGAGGGTTCACC
This sequence comes from Scalopus aquaticus, assembly GCA_004024925.1. NCBI lineage: Eukaryota > Metazoa > Chordata > Mammalia > Eulipotyphla > Talpidae > Scalopus > Scalopus aquaticus. The sequence continues at coordinate 77,531 of PVIJ01002700.1, read as the reverse complement.
AGAGACAGCGCAGGGAGCAGAACAGGCAGATCAGAAATACACTGCTGAGGGGAGCAGCGGGTGAGGCAGGAGAGGTCTGTCGTACCATGTGGAGGAAGAACCTGGAAATACCTAAAATCAAAGTTGGTAGTTTTAGGAAGATTCTGGATTTAAGGCAGCCTATGAACTATAGCAGGTGGAAGAATAAATCTAGATTCTACTATTCTTTATTAAATGAGGCAACTCCAACGTATGTTTTTATCATTCATGACCAACTCACTTTCTCTGTCTCCTTTCCTCAGCCGTCACACTAATTTTTCTATGTTGTTACCATGATTTCTTTGGTTCTTCCTTATCAATTCTATCTCCCACAATTAAATTGCTGTTTCAAGTGCTTAGAGGGGAAAAATTAATTAGCTTCCATTTTATGATAGTTGTTATTCTAGCCAATTAGCCAGAAGTCAGTGGATTGCACATAGATGATTCTCCTTGCTTCAGATGATCCTTGATCTAATTACAGTACTTAGAGGGGAAGTTGTATTATATACTACAAAACATTGCTTCCTAAATCAACATTATTTCTTTGCTGCTGCCCTTAAGCAGGTAAAGATTTTCAGGCAAACATTGAAAACTCCAGTAAAATGACTTAATGGAGACTGCTAATACAAACATATCCCCAAGATCACATATTACTCTCAATAGATTTTTTTCAATTGTCTTTGAGACAAAGATGACCTTTATGAATCTCGTGGTGCTCACTGAGAAATCACATTTTATTGGCCTGTATTCCTATCTCTGGCTCTAGGACAGCTATTTAATAAAAGGCATTTCTTCAGGTTTTAGATGTTTCAGCTTCTGTTGTCAGCAATGCTGATTCATAGAGAAAGAATTAAACAAAATGGAGTCTTGTAAATGCACACACACAAAATCAATATTTGCCAAATGGAAGAAAAGAAATCAATAGATAAAGGCATGTTATTGTCAAACATCTAAAAGGATTTTGCCAACAATGGAGAACATATAAAAATTCTGTAAAAATATATTGGCTCTGCTGTCCTTTAGTATAATAGACTAAAGTAGAAAGCAAACAAAATTGTGAATGTATACTATGGAGGTAAAGCAAATGGAATCTAAAGCAATAATATCTCTCTGAAAGTAGATTTGTGTTAGTTGTTTAGTGTTGGTAGAGTGAAACATTTAATTTATCTTAGTTCTTGACTTCTGAGACAGTAGAAAATGTTACACAGATATATTGTATGCCATTTTCTTCTGTGAGCAGCACTATGAGTCAAGACATCCTTTCATAGCCTAAGAAATTACAGTAAGTTTGATATTTAAACCCTCCTGGAAGAAGCTAATATACTTTACCAACACAGGATGACAATCTCGTGATTGATAGCTTATTTTGTACTGTTAAGAAAAAAATAGATCTGAGTTAAAAAACCATGGATAAAATATCACCATCAGAAGGATGAACCAGGTATGGTGTTTATTTCATAGGTAATCATTTAGAAGTTTTACAATGTTAATGGTTAATATTTACTAAGATTATTTTCCTGCTTTATACACACTAACAAAAGGTTTTATATGCAATTATTAATACTAATACTGGCTATCTAATAGCATTTTCTATCTGTACTTATTTTTAGATGTGGGTTTGCTGTGGTAACGTACATCTGAGGAGATGTGAGCCTTATCTCCGAATTGTACAAAGTATTATAAACCAACCTTACCTCAATAAAAAAATTAACACAATAATACAAAAATCATCATATATATAATATTTTTTATTTCTCAAATAATATTTGTAAGCATAACCTGGATTTATCCTCTCAGAAATTCCATAACAGATATAGGCATGTTTTATGGATGAGGATATGGTGATAAAAAAATTAAATGGCTTAAGTAAAGTTACAAAGCAAGTTGGAGATTGGATTTTAAATTACTGATTTTTGTAGAAGTGCTTTTCCTGCTTCTCCACACATATTCTCTATGGTGGGTATAGCTGTCTCACTCACACAGAGCTAATTAGAAGAAATTCTTAGTAATGAAGACTATTACCATACTGATATTTATACTAATACACTTGTTTGATTTGAGGCAAATCTTTGATCAACATATGAGAATAAAAAAGTCAGTATATTTCTATGTTTTGAAAGGCAGCACGTACATATTAAGGCTAATCTTATAGAGTGAACATTAGTAGAATAGAATCATTGAACACCATAGAAATAGAGGGATAATGGTAGTAGAACACATGCACTTCATTTACTGTGTGCCTAAAATTGGAGTGTTTGATTCTATGAGTTATAAATTATTCAACATTTTTTTAAATTTTATAGTTGAAAATAAAATGAGTTATGGAGAAGTAAATGATTTGCTTCAGGCCATAGAGTTAGTTCATATTCTCAACAGCAAATAACTATAAAAGGCAGTATTCAGTTTATCAAAAGCAGGTTGTTCATAAAATGATCTGAATGTTTTGCCAGAAAATGATAATGAGCAAAGCTTAGAATAGTCTTGTCTTTAATATGAAGGAAAACAAGATTCTGAGGTTCTAAAACATAAGAAACTATACAAGATGATCTGTTCTATTTATAGAACTTTTTGGAACAGTATGAAATGATGATGGGATGTCACAAAAATTAAATACCTGATCTTTGATAACAAAGTATTAAAACAAAGTGTTCAGTAAAATTGATTTTACAAAACTAAGCATGATAGAAATACAACTTGTGGCCTCCCTGGTGGCACAACGGGTTAAGTGCAGCGCTGTGGAACTGTCCGAGGCTGCTGCAGAAGAGTTCGATGCCCAGCCAGGTAGATTGCCACATGGTGCAGCAGACCTCTCCTGCCTTGTCTGCTGCTCCCCTTAGCAGTGTACTTCCATCGATCTACCTGTTCTGCTCCCTGCTCTGTCTCTGGTGAATGCTCTCGCCACCCCACACTTCTGGCCTGTACCTCAGCTTGTATGCATAAATAAATAAATCTTTTTTAAAGATGTAACTTGTTATCTAAGACACTCTTGAACTTCAAAATGAAAATTATGAATCAATGGCACAGATGATATTCGAATAAAGATAACACAGTCGTCAGATTTATTTTGAAAATAAATATGAAATTCATTTTTATAACTTTTTTACTATTATTCATATATTTTACATTAGTGTGTATTCCCCGTAGATTACCCACCACCGATTCACCTGTGAACCTTCACCATAGTAAAACTCATTTTTAAGAATAAAGGTAGAATATCAAGTTTGCCACCTTTAAATATAGATTTTGGAAAAGGATGGTAGTTTTGAGAATGAAATCTGAAATAGGCTCTTCAGTAAACTCTGAAATCACATCAGATTCCCTACTTTTCAAATCCAATGCTCTTTCTTTTGTCCTCTCTTCTCCGAGAAGAGTAGGATTTTATTAAGTTGATTATGGTTGCAAAATAATATTGCATTTGCACAAAACTGCCCTTGAAGTTTTTCCTACTCTTCTACAATTCTATGATGAGCTGATGACAGGTTTTCTATATGTAAGTTAATAGAACAGAATTTAGTTGTTATTAATTTCATTTTAAAATATTTTATTAAATAATTACGTGGTATTTTCTGTTATTCTTTATTTTATATATAGATATAGAAATAGATATGTATCTATCTATATCTATATAGATATAGATATATTGCTGTTAAGCCCATGGTTGGATAATTTTGGTATCTTTGTGCCTCAGCATCTTTACGTCTACTTAAAATGATTTGATCTTGTAATCTGAAAAATTGAAAACACCATGGCATAGTAAGTTTTAAGATGCTGTCCTACAGAAAAAAAAATTGTTTTCTTTTACATTTCAAAAAGGACAGATTTATTAGGAAAACGAAAAGAGAAGATGCTTTTACATACTCTAGAGGGCAAAAAGAGTTGCATTTAAAAGGGGCAGATTTGTTAAAAGAGAATGCTGCATGGATACAAGCAGGCAGGCTTGGAACAAGAGCTGCTGATTATTTTTAAAGCTACTAAACTTTAGAATATTTCATCCAAACTTGATTTCAAATTGGGGAAAATTATGTCACATTAAGTATATGTATCATGTTTTTAATGATATTTGTTCAGAGTCTCATTATATTAACTTCCTTAAAAGTTGAAAAGAAAGTTTCAGCATTTGAAATTAAATTTAAGCCATTATTTGCACTGAGACTGAAACCTAAATTATAGGTGATACCCTTTGCACATACTTGTATAGAATGGTTATTAAAAAGTATATCTTAAAGTGGACTATCAAGTATTTTATATTTTGTTTTGGATTAGTATATATTATATTGCAACAGACTCGTGCATAAGTTCTTATTCTTATATAAAACAGTTATATATATATACGCAAATATTTCACACAATATGTAAAATTTATATATGAATAACTGAATTATTGGAAAGATAGAAGTCTGCCAGTATATACCATGAACTCAAAAGCCAAAGGAACAAACAAACCTATAATAAATCTCAAATAACTGTAATTCTTCATAAGCTTGCTTATATATTTATAAATTCCCTAACTAGATAACCTTTAAATTTGTAAATGTCTATTGGAATATAACATTTATAGTTGAATTGAAACTTGAAAATCTAATAATATGTTTCCAAAGCTTGAGTGTGATTTACTGTATTGGTTTTAATGTCCAACTCTTGACTTTAAGTATGACAATGTAAGATGAAAGATTTATGTAAGTAAATATGAATAATCTCCCTAAATAACTCATATAGTACAGTTTCATATTGCCTGCTAGGTATTCTTTGAGTTTCAGTATTTCTATTACAACTACCCATGAGTAATTGGAAATGAAATTAAAAAAATAACATCAAAGATACTGTAGGAAATGACTATATTGGTAATTACCCACACTAGACAGCTCAGGGTATTTCTAAGATTAATTATTATGCTTAGAATATCTAGAAGTGCCAATCTAATAAGGTATAACCTGATATTAGCTTTACCTCAGTCACCCTACTGATGTTTAATTTAATGAAGTAATAAATTTGGAAATGTGTTCCTGCATGCATTTGTTTCCAGAATTAATTTTATGGAACTCTATTTACAGAATGAAAAAATTCTCAAGTGGTGAAGCATGCCTTATACTACACATCACTAATAATTTATAGGAAGGAGGATTACTTCAATAAATGTTAACATAAGCAAGACAAGCTAATTGCCATAAAACATGTCAATGTAATGATTATTAATAGTTCACATACACTGCAAAATCTCTTGAACCCAGAATATGTATGCAAACATAGATACAATCTTCCTTGGAATGACACATATTTGAGTATCACATTGGCAGCTTTTTTTAATGAAAATAAAATGTTTAAAAAAGACAAAAATAAAAATAGGAGTATGAGTATGAATATATATAAATACACATTTTGGCATTATTGTTTTATTTTGCTTTCCATCCTATTATTTATTTTGAAAATCAACTGCATGATAAGATAAAGATAAATGCTGTTGTCAAAATCATTTCAACTCCTCAGGTCCACTGCATTTTTGAGGTAACTGTATGGAAATAGAAAAAGAAATGAGAGCCAAGATAAAAAAAAAAAAAAGTTAAGACCAGTAGGCAAAAAAAAGAAGCATAACTTGTGCTTAACTGTTCAGGGAAAAAATTGAATAACAAATTAACAATAATGAAATTCAGGATCCTTTCGCGCTTCTCATTTTCTCCCTGTTTACCTATTCCTCTCATTTAGAAGGAAACATCAGTACCCTCAAGCAAAAGTAAGGACTTCAAATGAATCAATCCAAAAATTAAACATCCTGTAAACAAAATTATCTGAGTTTTTTCCATGTTTAGAATATGAAACTCTGAATTATTATAATATTTCAAATTCAGTAGTAAATTTTTGGTGTACCAAAATATCTTTCAAGAATTCTAGAATTAATAATGTGTCAATTAGCAAGCCAGTTGTTTTTGTTATTTTGCAAAGAAATGAGTTGTTGGTTGTTATCAGTTAGCAAAGATATAAATACTGTTGGTTCATCAATGGCAGCAGTGAAAAATAGAATGACAAAAGTCCATCAAAACTTACCCCATATTTCTGTTTGTCACCTCTCTTACATAATTAATGATTTTCCCCAGCTCTATCAAATCCACGTGATTATTGGTTTGAAATTATTTTTTATCTCTCACAGAGATTGATATTCATATTCTCCTTCCAAAAATGGTGACCTCAGTACAAACATATAAAGGTTAAATGCAACTTCATTTTCTAGCCCAATATCAAAAAGTGTTTTTGTATTTTAACAGAACTTTATATGAAACTAGATTTTGCTGTTAAACAGAGATAGTACAAAGTAATACTGGAGTATTAACATTAGTATGTTTTGTTACCTACTTTGTTTTGTTTATTAAAGTTGCATTGGAAGCATTTTATTCAACTTGTTAAGCTGCAATTTGCCATAATCCCCTAGCTTTATTAGATACTGATGAATAAGTATATAGAATTAGCAAATTCATAATTTAAAAAAATTGTCATGTCATGAAATCCTTTTTTTTTTTTTTTTTAGATTTATTTATTTATGCATACAAGCTGGGATGTAGGCCAGAGGTGTGGGGTGGTGAGAGGATTCACCAGAGATAGAGTGGGGAACAAAACAGGCAGACCAACTGATAAACTACTGAGGGGAGCAGTGGGCAAGACAGGAGAGGTTGGCTGCGCCATGCAGGAATCACCCTGGCTGGGTATTGAACTCGTGCTGTAGTGGCTCTGGATGGCTTCACAGTGCTGTGCTTAGCCCATTGTGCCACCAGGGAAGCCCATGAAATCCTTTCTTAACTCAAGAAGCAAAATTTCAAAATTTTAGGAGGTAAAGTGGAATTGGGGGTGTAAGTTCATAATATCTTGTTCATCTACCTAGACAGAGGAGCCTAATATTCATTATAGAAAAGTTCTGTAATCAATTAGTAACCACTGTTGTACATCAAGTTATATGCCCCCGCAGAAGGTTGCTTAATAATTCACAAGAGTTTAGTGAATAGGAATTGTTCCCTAGAAATAGACTAAGAGACATTTGGCATATTGATATTTCGGTGATTTAGTTAAGCCTTTTTTTGTTTGTTTTATTGCATAAGGACCATACTCATTATTTGACTCCTGGAAAGAATTAGTTATTTAGTATTAGTTTAGAAGTATAGCAAAATATAAGATTTTTTTTTATTGTAACAATTATAATCATTGATAATGTCTCCTATTTTAAACATTAATAATTTCAAGAAAATATATGCATTGAATGTATTTGCATAAAATAACAGAAAACCAATGCATGTACATCTTTATATTTATTGTGCTTACTGGCCGTTTGTACATTTTCTTTTGTGTAGGAGCCAAATATTTTGCACATTCTTTATTGGTTGTTGGTCTTTTTATTCTTGAGCTGTAAGAGGATATATATTCTGCATATGTCTTTTATCAGATACCAGATACATGTGCTGAAAATATTTTTCCCAAATTTGCAGCCTGCTTTTCCCTATCCTTAGTGGTTCTTAATAAAGAGTAGATGTTTTAATTTTGAAAAAAGAAAACCAATGCATCTTTAATAATCCACTATTACATATAACAAAATTCTAAAGGTATAATGGTAACAGACCTGACTAAGTCAACAAAAATATCAAGCACTATTCTTTTCAATCTCCTTCTCAGGCTTATCTTCAGCCTGTTTCTTTCATAGTTACCAGATAGCTACACAAGTTCAGAAAAGTCCTATCTGAAAAAGGAGCTCTGAGACTTCCCTCCCTCTTTCCCTTCGTCACTCCTCCCCTTCCTTCTTCCTTTTTTCACTCTCTCTCTCAACATTTTATTGTCTGAATTGTTTTTGGACAGCTGTTGACTGCCGGTATCTGAAACCTGAAAAAGTGAAACTGGGATTGAAGCAATACTACCTGTACTAAGTAAAGATGCCAAGAAACAAATCCAGAAAATTTGACTTTGAAGCCTAAATTCTCTTGACTACTGTGTAACAGAGGCAAATGGTCTGATGGACAAAGAGATGCATACATGATTGATAGGTAAATCATACAAACATATACATATATACATAGATAGGAAAAGGTAATAATGCAAAGGCTACATCAAATGCTACAACTTATAATCAAAGATGTTATAGTTTCTATTACAAAATTTTAATCAATAGCAAAGGTGATTAAGAATGAATTGTTAAAATTCAAACGCAAGTTTTAAAAATAATTCTTGCATTTTTAAAAAATATTTTTTATTGTTACTTATGTCTTTTACATTTTGTATTCCCCTTGGGTAACCCACCACCAATTCACCCGTGATCCATCTCTGTGGTCCCTTGTGTCCTTTTCTACTCTATTTTGTGCCCCTATCCTCCCCTCCCACCGCCCCCCTCACCCACTGAGTGTCATTCAAAGAAGATAAACACATGCAATTTGCAGCGACATGGATGGAATTAGAGGGGATCATACTCAGTGAAATAAGCCAGAAAGAAAGAGAAAAATGTCTAATGGTTTCACTTATAACAGGACTATAAGGAAACCAAATAGGAGAGAGAGAGAGATAATTCTTGCGTTTTTAAAGTAAATACTAATTGATCTGGCAATAGTTTTATTACGAACTTTATATGATTGAATAGCATTTCATATAGAATTTTCTATTATAAGATTAGTTCATGATACATGTGTATGGGGGGATTCTTTGCAGGTTTTTATTCAGTATTAACATAATAACTTATATGACTTTCTTTTTTTAACTTTTTTTTAAGATTTATTTATGCATACCAGAGCTGGGGTGCAAGCCAGAGGTGTGGGGGGTGAAAGGTTTCACCAGAGACAGAGTGGGGAGCAGAACAGGCAGATTGACTGAAATAAACTGCTGAGGGGAGCAGTGGGTGAGACCATGTGGATTAGCTCCCTGGCCAGGGATTGAATTTATGCTGCAATGGCTGCCAGTAGCTTCCTAGTGCTAAGACTTAACCTGTTGCTCCACTAGAGAGGCCCAATTATATAACTTCCAATACCTATTATGTTTATTAATAACTACCAGACTTTACATTAAACATTTTATTTTAATTCATTTTACATTCTCTCACTGATGCATACACACACACAAATTAGATATTACTTGCACTATTATACAGTCCAAGATAATTTAGTTCAGTAAACTACTGAAATTTGTGCAGAAAAAGTGGCAGAATTAGGATTTAATGCATCATGAATGTCAAAAATATATATGTTATAAACAAGTCACTCCCTTTCTTATGCTTCAACTTTCCATCTCATCATTCTCTGAGATGATGTATACAAACTTAGAATCAAATTTTCCTTCAAAGTGCAAGGACAGGAAACCAGACATTTTAATATTTTCCATGGATCTTTTTTCTATTCTAGTTTTCTACTTTTTTTTTGAAATGTCTTTCCTAATTTATAATGCTTAAAATATTATAAACTATGTCTTGCCAGTTTTACCAAATATCATGTCATGTCAATTTCTAAATTTTTTAAATTTGTTTTAATAGCAGGGGTTTAAAAATTAGTTTCACCTTTATACACAACTTTATACACACCCATGCTGGACATAGATGTCTTGCTATCTACTGCATGCTTTTTCTATACCCTGGAGTGATAAGCATTTTCTCAGTTCTAGGAGACTGAGTTCTTCCCAAGAGTTTATAATTCCTCACCTTTCTCTTCATTTGACCCATGATTATGTACAGAGTTCATTGTAGATGCAGGTGAAAGGGCTTATGAAAATGTGGTGATTTCCATAGACCCTTGTTGTCTATTGCTTTAGAGGTTATGTAGAGTATACTTTTCTTCAAATTTAGTTCAACCCGATGTCTAAGGCCATATCTAAGCTACCCTTTTCCTTCATGTTAGAGGACATAGTGGATTTCTTGATGCAGTTTTCTGTTTGAGTTAGTCAGGGATTTTACAATTGGCCTCTTCTTGTGATGCTATGTTGCGATTCATCCTCTTTGACCCATATCCATTCCTGAGGAGGACCTTATCACCTTTCCGATGACCCAAATGTCCTGTTAACTCTCATTTATGAAATCTTTCTCTTTGTACCTAGACAAGGTTGCTCTCCTAGGATACCAAAGATCAAGGATCTGTCTATGACACAGTCTTTTCTGCTTACTCAATATATAGACAAGTAGAGAGATCTAAAAAAAAGCTTTAGCTATTTTCCCTTTAGCTGAGCTTAAATTTGCAGTAGTGAGAGTCAGACTAGAAAGGTATTAGAGTGATTTGAAAATATACAGAAAAATTTCAAAGCTGAAGAGATAAAAAGCTTATAATTTGGATATAAATAATGTTTACAAATAGTTTTACTCATTTAGATATTTTGTATCTGTCTCCTTCCTTTGCTTTCAAAGTCCTTTCTTGTTGCAATATGTGGTTTTCTTTTTTAGAACTAGGTAAACCTACCTTGCAAAAGGGAAAGAATGTCTTATAGTAGCAACATTTCTAAACTATTTCTTTATGCTGAGAAACAAAATTGATTTGACAACACATATGAAAGCATAACTATGGGTTACTGATTTTTATTTTTCACACATATTTTCCTAAAGCTTTCAGATTCAGATTTTATGTGAATCACTCTATATTTGTAAACCACACATTGTTGGTTTCAGTCACTCTATCAAATGGTTCCAGGTCTTTTCCTGAAGTCATCCGTGAATATAAGAAATGACATTTTGCTAGCAATGCACTTTATATCACAGTAACAAGCATGAGCTTCACTTTTGTGGAATGACCCTGAAATGGGTACAAGTTGGGAGAGGTGAGGATCTATCAGGTGAATGAACAGTTTTTTATTAGGTGAAGCAAACCATTTGCTCTGTCAACCTACATTTTTGCTTCAGTGATAATGGAGCCTTTTAGAAATTCAAACAGTCTCTCACATTCCATACCTGGTAAATTTCCATTTGTTATCTCTACACTTAAACATACTGGATTTTCTCCAGTTGGGTTTTCTTCCTACAAAAGTTTCTGAAAATCCCCATTCTTCACATTATACTTGGAGTCTATCCATGTTGAGATTGGCAATGAATTTCTGGATTTTAGCTTAACATAAAAAAATATCATTTGCAATTACAGTTCAAACAGTATAATACATTTCTATTTTCCTTTAAGATTATCTTTGGGTATTTCTGCAATCACTGTTTCTTGAACATAATCTCAATTTTAAATCTAAGTAATGAAAGTAATTCCCACCCACAAACCACCCTCTTTTCCTATCAACATACCATTGTAACTGCTGAATATAAATTTTTGGCATAGTCTTTAATCTTTAATTAAATAGTATGTAATTGTTTGTTTTGCAGTTTTATAATCACTTGTAATACTTATTCTATATAAAATGGGTGCTACATTCTGTTCAACATGCACAAATACCTCACCTTTTATAAAATTCCATTTACCTCAAAGGAGGATGAGTGAAATCTATCATTATAGTCTTGAAATGTGAACTTTTTCTAGTACCAAAAGGTTAGTGATCCTATCTTGCCAAGGTAAGCCACTGTTAAATGTAGTCAGGAAAGTGTGCTTGAAGTTTAAGTAGTATTAAAAGTTAAATGATTTCAAGTAGAATAAATTAAACTAGTTCAACTAGTTCTTGGTATCTTTTAATATAGATCTCAATATAACAATACTGGTTATTATCAGATTTAGAGTTTGGCAACCTTAATACAGATCCCTTGCTCTCCCAACCATTATAACTTTAAGTACTATAATAATAATTATATATTATATTACTTATGTAATAATTTTATAATAATTATATATTATGTAATAATTATATATTATATATAATATTGTATAATCATATTATATGATTTATTACATTATAATAAAGATATATATTTATTTTATTTTATATATATTATTAGTATTATATATATAATATCACATTATATTTTATTATAGTATATTATATGATTATATATAATATTATATATTATTATATATTATATATTATTATATATTATGTATATTATAATTATATATCATATATTATTATATATTATATATAATATATAAATATTATATGATTTATTTATTTATGATTATATATAATTATATATTATATAGTAATAATTAAATATATAGTATATAATAATAGCAATATATTATAATATAGTAATAATTATAAATCATTGTATTATATTACATAAGTGATATTATTAATCTTTCAATTTCTACTAAGTAAATGAGTACTCATAATTCATTTATAAGTGTGTATACCTCACATAAATTATGTGCCAAATGCACCACAGAGTCACTGTGATCATTTATGTGAAAAAAGTAGTCTATGCAATATCTAGCAGATATTGATTACTGTAATATCCATCAGAAAGTAGAAATCCAATAAAATATGGGCGAGTATACAATTCAGAGATACGCTGTCCAATATAGTAGCCACTAACCATATGACTATTTAATTTGAAACATAAATGTACTGCATGGAATAAGACTCAAAACTCTCAGTATACTGGCCTCATGATGTACTCAGTAATCCCATGTAGATTGTGGCTATCAGATTGGATAGTGCAGTAAGTTCTATCAGACAATTCTGGTAGGTAGGAAAAAGCAGTCTTTGTTATCAAACACACCTGACTTCAAATCTCAGCTCCACTGCCATTAAATGGATGATATTGACAATGTTACTTGATTTCATCTATTAAGTGTTGTGTTGGCCCTAAATTTTGAATGTGAATTGATGAGATCCATATTTAATAAAGCCTTCAGTGATCCTGGGGTAGCCACATAATCATAAGATTGTAAAACGGACCCCCTTGATGGTGCAAGGGGTTAAGTCTCAGTACTATCAAGCTTCGGCCAGCCACCGCAGCATGAGTTTGATCCCTGGCCCGGGAGCTAACCCACATGGTGCAGCAGACTTTTCCTGTCTTGCCTGCTACTCCCCTCAGAAGTGTATTGTAGTAGATCACCTGTTCTGCTCCCCATGCTGTCTCTGATGAATCTTCTAACCCATCCACACCTCTGGCCCACACCCCCGTTCTTGTATGCGCAAATAAAAAGAAATCTTTTTGAAAAAGACTGCAAAACAACCAATAACCCACTTGAGAGACAAAACCCAAAGGAGATCCAAGGATATGGTACAAAGAATTCAAGTGAATTTAGTTGTCTTTGTTTGGCAAATCATTACTCCATTTGCTTGTTGTCTTTACGGACTTCTGCTTATAGCCCATTTATTCCCTGTCATAGAGGAAAGGCCTCTGCTCCAATAAGAAATTGTCAAAGAATCCCTCTGCCTTTGATTATCCCTGACTACTATAGTCAGTGTGGTTTGAGAGGGTGAGTACAGAGAGGGTGAGTGCAGAGATGCTTCACTGTATGATAAATTCGTGGCTGCTATCTTTCATAAGGGCAAGAGGTATTTATGGTCAATCTCTTACTGTCAAAGCCTTTTATTTCAGCTCCAACTTCCCTTCAAAACTCTTCTATTAATAGTTTTTGCCAGTCATACCATAGGTTACTGAAATATCTTTCTTCACTCACTAATTTATTGTGTTTAATCTGCTTTAAATGGTCTCTAATTTTTTCCTTTCACTTAATCTCCCTAAAGTCTCACCTGAGGGCCACAGTCCACCATGGATGCATTTCCTTCTGAATTCTCGCATTAACTATTGCCTTATACCTTACTGTTATGAGGTGCTTCATCAATTACAAGGTACATATTTTATCATATTTAAAAGGCTCTAATTAGAAGTACAGTATGGTTTGTAATTGATGCTATTCCGCAATTTCTGTTGGCCTGAAAGAATATCTAGGGTACAAAAGTGAAAAACTTTAACTCATAGGAATCAAATGTTTATTGGTGAAGGAGTAAGTGAAATGGTGAATCAAATATTTATTGGATAAATAAAAGTAAACCAAAATATAGTCTAGAGTTTTAATATTATTTATATATCTAACAAATTATATATATATATATAATATGTGATTAAATAGCTAATATTTAATTATTAGACATACAGTATTTATCAAATTTATCCTATTATCAGTAATCATTAATTGACATTTTATATACCTGAAACTCTCAAATATGTGAAAATATTATTTCACGAGGGCACATTCTATATGAATTAGTGTAGGAATGCATATGTGGCTCCATTAAATATTGCCAAATTGTTTTAAAAATGTTCACATCAACTTACAATTCCATAGAAATGCATTTGCACTTCCTAGATGGTGTAAAATGATTTCAGTCGTCTCCTAGTCAAAGACTGTTCATCAGTGGGTCAAGTTTTTCAGATTCAAAACTCCATGATATTTCTTTATCATATTACTGGTTGCATGAAATAAACAGAATCTGAGCCCATCCAGAAAGCACCTAATTCAATTAGTTGTCTGTTAGTACACTGTTGGTTACATGAGTACCTTTAGTATCAATAGGAGAAGTCCTTGATTTAAATCTTTCTGTTCATCTAACCTCAAAATTTCAGTTTCAGGTTATATTTTAGTAGTTAATGTACACATACACAGAAGTCTGTAGCAGAGCTATTAAAACGGAATCTACATTAAAGGCACTAATATATTCACTAGGCTGGGTCCATGCTATACAAGGTGTAGTTCACCTGGGAGCTTGTTAAAAATGTAGACTCTCAGGCTCTACTCCTACTTCTAAGTCCCTGTATTAGAAATTCCATTTTAAGATTCCCCTTTGGTTCATATACACCTTAACATTTGAGAATCACTGATATAAGTGGCTATGAAGTCATGTTGAGAAACACTATTCTTAGCTCCTCAGTATTTTACAATTGCTATCATATCTGCAGGTGACATTCACAATGAAGACCAGAGAGGACTCCCTTTTCCCTCTATGGATCTGTGCTTTATATATGTAATCCTTTTAAAACTTATGGTAATGTGTGGCAATCTCTGACACTGTGAAAGTTTTTCCTTCACCCAATACTTTCTAAAGTCTGAGTACGCCTCCTCTATTATTTCACATAGATTGTCTTTCTGATATCAGTAGCACAGCAAAACTCTAATAATCCTTGTCTCTTTAGACCACTTAGATGTTTCTGGACACTCTGGTTTTTTTTATTATTTTTTGAGGACTCCATGGCAAATTTAATGATGTAAATAGCTTTACTGTTTTAAAATGTGCATATACTAAAAAGAATATATTCTGAGAAATTCACTTAAGAATCTCTGAAGAATAACATACTGGAATCTGTTCATTCATTCAACAAATATTTAATAAGCAACTACAATTTGCCAATTCTGATTGCTAGGGATTTCACAGTGAACAAGGAAAAACAAAACCCTTACCTCAGAATGCATACACTATGTAAACAAAGACACATGATAGACAAGGAAGAAGTAACCACAATAATTTCAGATACTCATGATTACTATGAAGAAAATAAAAAGGCAATGAACTAGACATAGTAGGAGAGCTGAGGGCCACCCTTCTGTTTGGAACAATGCTAGTTTACATGCAGCAAATCTTAGCACTTTGGTTAGTATTCTGGTGTCAATTTGAAATTTTTTTTTGTGGCTGTATTATGCTATTGTTCCCACTATCAGTTTGATTACTCTTGGATCAAAGCCCAGTACTAAAATAATAGGGTTTTACAAAGAAATCCTTTGTACATCCAGGATGTAAGATCCAACAATAGTAAGATAAAGAGAAAGGAAAGAAAAATCTGGCTGCTCTGTAAAAAATGAGTAAGGTTATATGCTAAATCTTTGGTTTTCTATGTTAATATATGAATTGTTTGTTTTTACATTCTTGTTTAATACCAAACTGATATGTTAAATTGAGACCCAGAGAAGTTAATTAACTTGCTCTGGCTCACATATCTTCTAAGTAAACAAACAAGCCAACAAACAAACAAGCAAACAAAAAACAGATTATAATTAATGGATTTGTAATTTTACAGTGCAAACAGTTTGTTCTCTAACTTCTATTTTCCTAACTACAAAGAAAATGAGTAGAGAGGATGGTGCTAAAAGGCCCCAAAATATAACTTATGTAGGAGATGCAAGAGTTGGAAATAAGAAAAAAATGGTCCAAATCCAAATGGAAACTTCTAAAGCACTGAAGATCCAAGACTGCCCAAAGCATCCATAAAGGAAAGTTCATGGAATGCAAGGTTGTCTACATAGGACTTCTTTCTAACTCAGCAAGTTTCTACTCTGATAAAATAGGAAATAATTTCAGAAAGAAGAATACAAATATACACATACACACAAACTCGCATTGTTTCAAAGAGAAAAGGTAGCCCTCAGCTCTCCTACCATTGTTTCTACTGCTTCTAGTTCATTGCCCTTTTATTGTCTTCATAGTAATCATGAGTATCTGAAATTGTTGTGGTTACTTCTTTCCTTGTCTATCATGTGTCTTTGTTTACACAGTGTATGCCTTCTGAGATAAGGGTTTTTGTTCTTTGTTCACTCTGAAATCCATATATACACACACACATATGTGTGTGTATAACATTTGTTGAGAGAAAGGTACAGGTGTCCAAAGCATAAATTTCATGTATTTTTTCATGTAATTTACAAAGTACCAATTACTGACAATGAAAAAATTATACATTTATATATTATAAAATATATTTCTATATATTCATGGTTTTTCCTTAGCTTAGTTATGATATATTTTGCTTTAATAAGTAAATAACACACTACTTTCATGACTATATGAAGTAAACATCTTAACATTTTAATTTCCCAAATTCTCGATATTTTGCTTCTGAAACAGTAATTTCAATAAGATCTATGAAGCACAATGAAGCAACGTGTTATGCCTTACCTTAGAGTCTCTGTGTCTGCATGTTAATATCAATAAATGGGCTGGTTGGTATGAAGAAAAAAAATATGCTGTATCAACCAGAGGAAAAAAACTGCCTGGAGAAAGCCTGAGAAAGGACTTCAGTTTCACTGATTCCAGGTCTACAGTCTTTAAGAAATACAATTTTCTTTAATATCCTACCATAGAAATATCTCAGAATTTTAGAACTACTTTTTGAAAGCAATTAAATTTTTTTTAGTCTGTAATTTAAAGGATATCAGAGATAATGTCTTAGCCAACTTCAACATTTCTGTAAGTCAGACTCCTCATTAAAAGTTTTAAACTCAAAGGCCTCATGCTAACTTAATATAATGTTGGTTATGAAACATCATTTCCTCTTACTAAAAAATAAGGGAAATTGACAGTAATTTAGTCTCCTGTTTGTCTGATCTGTATTGTTTTTAAAGTATATTAAGTAGCTTTTTTTAGAACTTGAAAGTCATGGGAACATAATACACACACACACACACACACACACACACACACACAAGATGTGAATGATGTAGTGATGGAACAAGTTCAACAGGCTTAAATTTTTTAGCTTTTTTGTGTATGCATTTGTATCTCATATAGGGAGACATAAATTGTGTATATTGTGATTATCACAAATTACTAATGGTTTCAAATCTTCATTGACCCCTTTAAATAAGAAATAAAAAATTATGATTCACCTGTATCATATATCAGATGCACAATTTTCAAACAGAATCTACCTCATTACCCTTTCATCTTTTGTATATCTTAACATTAATACTTGTTTAGTCCATTTCTTATACTTTAAGTATAACAAAGATCTTTACAATTTTACCAGAGAGTACCAACTTAATAACTAGATACTGTGAAAGCATTCATGATTATTCCCAATAGAAACAAACACTTTGTAATAAGACCTCACAAGCATTTGTTTTGAATTTGTTACTGTGTGGATTTTCTTCTCCAGTAAATCAATCTATTTTAAAGAATTCACTAAGTCAGTCTATTAGTCATCCTTCCTCAAAAATAGTTGTAAAAGCATTTACGTAAGAGTTTAGACTACTAAAATGAATAAAACAGAATCTTCCCTTATAAGAAACATGCCATTTTGATGTAAAGGCAGACATGCAAACAGATAAATTTAAGGTGTGCAATGTTCCCTGATGTTGGAAGTCGAGAGAAAACTGTAGTGAAGGAAATAACTTTTGAACTGAGTTATGAGAACAGGTATGACTTCTCCAAGAGCCCTGGGGTGACTTATAGGAATGAAGAATATGATATATTTTAGAACAGTACATTGCTCATTTGGGTTGGAATTTGATGGACAAGAAGGAGGAGGTGATGCTGAAATGGTGTGCAGAGGACAGATGAAAGAATGCATCATAGACTTTACTAAGGACTTTTGCCTGAACAAAACTGAATTAACACACATCCTCAGCCTTTCTGCTTTTCTTACCTTGGTCAGTGAAATCTGTATCCAGTTTTTATTCAGAACAGAAATCTGAGAAAGACCCAAGATCCTAACCTTTCTCACATCCTGATCTCCTGCAGGTGCTACTTCAAATATATTTCTTTAACCCATACTCTGTCTCCAAGTCCACTTTCCTCAACTAGATTCTTCCTCATCTTTTTCCTGGATTGCAATAACCTTAAATGTGTTTTATCTGGCTAGAATTCTATTTTTCCATCCATTCACCATAATGCTTCAAAATAATGTTTAAAAATATTAAGTTTTAATAATATCACTGACCTGCTGAATGAAACTTAATATTTCATTTACATGTGAAATGTTTTATTTTTCTAATGCCTTGTCACTTGCTAGAGGGTGAATATGATTAGTCATCCTTGTATCCCCAAGAGCACTATAATGTGACACTGGTTAATAGTGAGATTTAGTATAGTCTTGTTACATGAATAATAAGTAAACCTTTTTTTTTTATATTTTAGTAAAGCCTGCAGATAGCCGCTCTTAAATAAAGGCAAACTAAAGGCTTATTTCAATATTTAATTTCCTTTTTTACCCAAGTTTATATATTATGTTCAATACCTGGGTTTTTATCTTCATTTTTATCCACATATTTTCCATTCCAGAGTCAAAGAAAGAAAGACGTGAAAAAGCATTAACCAAATGATTTGTGCCTAAGTAGCCTACTATTCTGCATAAATGTCTAAATGTCAACATTCTTCTTTTTTTTCAAGATCCTATATGATATACACACAGCCCACCTAACTGATTTCATCTTACCTTAGTATATTATAGCCATGCTGGTCATTTCATGTTACTTGCATAAGCCACACATGGTTACCTCAGGGGCTTTTATCTGATATTCTGCTAGATATGCTTTACCCAAATTTTCCTACTGATGGCTCCTTCTAACCTTTGAGATTTCAGATCAAATTCTAAGGAGTCTGTCTCCTTATTTCCATGACTTAATAGCTTTCTGAATAATTAAGTATAGTTTTACTCTCTTGGGATTTGCTGTGATATCCTTTTCTATACCACATGTGAAGTATAGTAAAGTGAAATATCAGTAATAATTAGTTAGTTATAGATGCTGAGTAGAAATATAAAGCCAATATATTTGCTAACTTTTTCTGGTACTTGATCTTTTTAGGGCCATAGATTTGCATTTTCATCACAGTTCTATAGAACATTTCATCAATATACACATGCTTTGTGGCAGATATCAAGGCACTTCATGAAGTACTGTTGATGGTAATCATATTTTTTTCTTGACACATGTTATTCTAGTAGTTTATCCCTCACTCAAGAAGACAACTTATATACAATAGAAAACTAAATATTATGTATAAAAGAGCATGCGTGCGTGAGAACTAATGACCAATATTAAGAACGATGAACTGGCAATGAATTTAATGAAGAGTAGATCATAGAACTGAATCATCCATTTTGTATTTAAAAGGAGAATATTCACACATGTCTAGTTATTTGCAATGTTACTAAATAACTCAAAGCTGGAAAAAATACAACAAATATAGCAATTTCTCACTTATATTCAAATTAAAATAGGAGTGGAAAAAATGAAATAAGCCTTTAGTTTGCCTTTATTTAAGAGAGGCTATCTGCAGGCTTTACTAAAATATAAAAAAATACTCACACATGAATGAAGTAGGGAGCAATGCTCTGTTCATCATATCCTGTTTCATTTTCTTCTTTCCTGGGGTCATGAAAAACTATGCTTCACATATCCTTTGGCTATAAATTGGGCTATTTGAATAGTTACAGCTAAAGAAATATATACAGAGCTACTTCCAGCTTCCTGCACACTTTTCCAATCAATCTTTCCTTTCCTTCCGACAACTTAAGATGTCATATATTGAAGCTGAGTCTTAATTCCAAGACATCTTTAATAATTGCTTTGAAGATAACTACCTATAGAGTTGATTATGTATAACACATTTTATGAGATCAAGGAATAAAGTTACCATGTGAAGCCATCACATTTAAAAGTTCATTCTCTTACCCTCCCCCACACACTATCTCTTTCTCTTTGCTACAGGATAACATTTTCTCACCTGACACCCATACTACATTATCCTGTCATTTCCCTTTTCCTGGTTCTGAATCTGTCTATTGGTATCGTGTGCACCTTTGCAGTGTTAGAAGTATCTTCACCAAAATTGAGGCTTGACAATATAAAGCACTTTGAAATTGTTTAATTTTGTCTGAACTGAAATTATAGTTTTGCCTTCGGTGTTAATAATCTCCTGTTGTTTTCTGCCCAGGACATGCATATTTTTTGCAAAGACATTTTTTCCACTCCTATTTTAATTTGAATATGAGTGAGAAATTGCTATATTTGTTGTATTTTTTCCAGCTTTGAGTTATTTAGTAACATTGCAAATAACTAGTATTATATGACAGGGTACTATATTGATATTAAAGAAATTAATTAGCCAGTTGTTCTTTATTTTTCATTTTGATGTAGATTTATAGGCAAAAGCATGCTTTAGCTCTGTCTGTTCTTGAAAAGGGAATGAGAGACATGAAGGAAAAAGAGCAAAGGAATAATTTAATATGTTCCATTAGATTAAAATATGTTAGCTATGTAGTGATAGTATAATTTCTGATTTGTGTTTATAGCTGGAAGTGGTTGTATTTTACTGTAATTTAAATCTAAAGTTCCATGTATAACAATTACAGTCTTTTCAGTTAAATGACATCATTACTTTTGAAATTATACCTTGCATTAAAATAGAAATTCAATGTAAAAACTTAATTCAGAAAATGTGTAAGGTAAAAAGAAACGTGTAAGGTAAAAAAAGCCACTCATAGTTTCATCTAATACCATTGTTAATTTTAAATGGACCTCTTTATACACTTACCTCTCTCTAGCTATCTAAATACACTTAATGATAGATGGAAAATATTTTCATAGAAATCATATCATGCTAAACTTGTGGCTCCTAATGAAACAAAATTTCAACTGAATTAATGCAAGTTAGCTTTCTCACCTCAAAAATAAATCTATAAGGTTAATAAAGTATAAGGGATCACTTTTTAATCTTTAAGAGTTGGAGTCAATTTTTCAACTGCATGTATCATTTTTAAAGAATGGTATTGAATCCAAGCTCAAAACGATTAAATAGTGCTCTCTGCTTCCCTCTGTACTCTCCTACCTGCCAGTTTTTGTAAGTTACATTATTATTTATACATTGTCAAAGTTTGTAGCATTCATATTCTGTTTTACAGCCTTCATTTCCAGAGATGTTTGGTATTAATTCTATTTTTAAATGGATTCTGTGTTCTCGGCCAGATTTTTTATGACAGGTTTTCCATTTCAAATTTTATTTTGTTTTGCTTCATCACTTAGTTGACTGGAGTTATTTATCAAATTTGTTTTTTTTTTCCTTCCAAAAATGGCCCATAAATGCTGTATTCCCTGAGTTTTTGCATGCCTGGAAATATCTGCCACTCTATATTGTTTTGTCCTGTTTTATTGTACTTGAAGGATAATTTGGTTATGTGTAAAATCTTGGCTCAGATTTTTATTTTCCTTCAGAACTTTGTAGCTATTGCCCATTATATTGTGGCATTTAATGTAGCTGTGGAGAAATCAAATTTTTATTTTTCCATTATAGATAACTTGTTTTTGCATCTAGTTACCTGAGGACTGTTTTCATTATATGAAAACATATGTATTTTATATATGCATATATAATTTACATATTCAAGTTCAATAATTTAATTGTGTCATTGCCAGTTGTTCTATACTCACCTGTATATATTTTAGACTTTACCTTGATTTTTTCTCCATAGATGATGATGAGGATGATGATGATGATGATGATGATAATGATGATGGTATATTTGGATGCCAGCTTATCTTCTGATTTGGGGGTTAGGACAAAATTGTTGGATTTAAGGACAAAATTGTTGAATTATTACTAATTCAAAGGACAAAATTGTTGGATTATCATTGTCTGGTATCTCAAATTATCACCTTCATTTCTGTTACTTTGATCTTATCGTTTCATCTTGCATTGAGTATAATTTCCTCAAAGCTTTCTAATGAACACTTCTCGTTTTACAAATATACTTTGATTTCAGTCCACCCCATTTGTTGTTTCTGGATGGTTTTAAAGATTATTTATGCATACAAGCTAGGGCATAGGCCAGAGGTTTGGGTTGGTGCGAGGATTCACCAGAGACAGAGTGGGGAGCAGAACAGGCAGATCAACTGAAACACTGCTGAGGGGAGCAGTGGGCAAGGCGGGAGAGGTCTGCTATGCCATGTGGGGATCTCCCTGGCTGGATATCTAACTCATGCTGCATGGTTCTGGATAGCTTCATAGTGCTGTGCTTAACCTGTTGTGCCACCCTGGATGTTTTTAAACTATTTATTAGTTCTGTTCTATAATGGGTATTATTTTGTAATTTACTTTATTTTCCTTACTCTATAATATCCCTTTTTACACTATTTTATTTTAATATTGCCTCATCTTTTTGTTTTCAATGTCATTTAAGGCTTATTAAGTTTTCATGAATGGGAGAATGTATCCTTTTTCCAGGACTTTATCTTTAACTGAGATATGTTCACTGTTTTTCTTTTTAAAAACATAGATATCTATATTTTCTTGAATTTTTTTGTGCAGATTTGTGACACTTTTTTTTTTTTACTCTTGAATATGCTCAGTCTAGATGTATAGGGTAAGTTAAATTACCTTTCAACATGATCTATGAGGTTTATGTCTTTATTTTTCTCTAGGCTCTATTTTGAGAACTTGGACTTTTTTTCTTATTGATCTATCTTCTCTGTGTCCTGATAACAAGTTGGTGGTTCAGTCAGAGGAGGACTTTTCTTACACCAAATGCAGCCTCTGTTTCAGTAAATATGTTTGATCCTTTCTTCTAGTGATGTCTGGACATCCAGCTTCCATGGATGAAAATATCATGAATTCAGATGGTTCTTCTACTTTTCTAAAATTGGGCATCATATATTTGTATTGAAAGAATAAGTCCCTGCTAATGGTATTAATTATCCCACCTATCTCAACCCCACATAACTTTAGTTTCTTATTTTCTATTCTACATACTCTCCTCCGGTCAATAAGAAGAGAAGACTATGGATTATGGTGAAGGACTATGAGGTTTCTTGGTGGTGGATGTGAGGACATGAGTTGTGCTTCTGAATCACATATAATATGAAAATAGGTAGAAGAAATTTGGAAAGAAAATACTACCATATAAAAATATGTAGGTATTTATTAGGTAGGCTAGACTTTAAGTGTATAAATGTTTATCTCATATGCATTTAAACACTTCTTAAGTACACACACACACACACATTATTGAGGTAATGCTGATTTACAACACCACATGTGACTGAGAGGTTAGCTTAACACCTATTCAATTGTATGTTGCTACCCCCACAATCAGGGTACTAGTCCACTGCCACCTCCTACCAGAGAGGGAGAGGGACGGTGGAAAGCAAAGTTAAACAGATATTTTTGGAGGTGTTTTCTGCCCTCAGCAGATAATATAGCTTTATAGTCACGTTTTATTATAAGAGGAGTTACTCAAGATTCAATTTTAGTATTTTCATGATTAAGGCTTTAGTATTTTAGTATTTTAAGGTTAAGGCTAGTTTAAAACTTCAATTGCACATCTAGTTCAAAGATTCTCCTCTCCTGTTAGGTCAGTTTGGGGGTCTTTCAGTAGGGAAGATGGATTTTTTTTTCCTCTCTCCATTTTTTTTAACTTTATTTCCCCTTTTCCACCTATTCTTCTAGGACTAGATCAGGTGAAGGTGGAATTCAGGGCCTTACATGGCATTTCATTCCACTCTTCTCAGTGTTAAGATCTTCCAAATTTTGTAGTCACTGTCTTGAATATGGTCTCATTAAAATTGTCCTTCCTGGATCTATTTTCTTTGTCTGGCATCATCTTGTCTCAGAGCAAACTCACACACCTTTTCTATGTGAAACAACACACAGGCAGTTGCTGCTGCTGCTGTTACTCTCTTCTGTGGATCTTGCTCCTGTAAGCTTTTCGAGTTGGCGTCCCAATTTCTCAAGTTTTTGATAGAAATAGGCACCAATATCTCTGTTTAATACTCCTTTAACTCCCTGTGACATGTGTTGACTTAAGTAAATTGAGTCAACCAAAAGTAAGTGAGTTCATTAAAGAATCAAGACTGAGGATTCCAGCCCAGGAATAGCCTCCAGATAGGTCTGGGATAGCTGTCTGAATTCTGAGACTCACAAAGAGAAATTTATGAAGTGTGCAAGGAAAGCATTTTACATTTTTAAGGATTTTTATAGAGAAAGTCTAGAAAATGCATCTATTTGATGTTTTCTGTGCATTTCGGAAAACAAGAAGGGTTGTTAAAATGTATCCTATTTAGAGTCGTATCTTCTGGGAACTGAGAGTTTTAGCAAAGCCATAAACACTGAAGTCTTTCTTTGAAGCTATGATTTGATGGGAGACAATTTTTTTTTCTTGACAATGCAACTTCTTCACAAGGCCAGTCTAGTTGTACTTTGGCTCTTTGGCTTGCACCCCTTAGTTGAGACCAGGGGGAGAGGTACCCTTTTAATTGTTGATTTTAATTTATATATACCATATGTTCTCAAGTGTTCTATTGTGTTCCTCTAGATTGTACATGGGCAACTATGGCTTATAAATCTTAGATACTGGAAGTACAATGCCTGAACACTACAAGGTTCATCACTTGCCTTGTAATGGGAACAAGGTACACCTTTCCTTCCCCCTTAGAAAGAACAACCATTATTGCATTCTCCACTACATTGGTTTTATTAACAAGTCACCCACTAAACAAACTCATCTTTGGGAAGATTTTAAAATACTTTAACATTTCCATTTAATATGAGAAAATTTATATTTACCACAGAGTTTTGGTAAATATATACTCAAAGTTTTAGGCTTAAAATTCTATATTTCTGATATAATAAGCAAAGTATCCAATATTGCTAATACTCTACCTCTTTCAAATGGTGTTTTCACAAAGTGAAAAAAAATACCATGTCCAGTGTTTGATGGTCTTTTTTCCTTAATTAATAAAATATGTTTTAACACTAAATGGAAACCATGCAGGGTTGTTGCAAACATTTTTAGTTAATATGTTATTTTTACTGTTTTATACATTAATTTAAGGAACATTTCATCAGTAAATCTACATAAATGTCTTTTGAGGTGTTATATTTTTTTGCCATATAAAGGCAAAGGGATGTCACAGAAACTTGCCACATTTGCTAGTAGTGTTATGAACATAATTAGAAATTTAATCTTATGTTTTCTAATCTTTTTCATTTTCATAAAAACCCTTTCTCTAGATATGTAACTATTGATATTGTATGCACCATAACATGTTTTGTGATTGCACGATAATATGCTGTTCTATCTTAATACTTAAGCCTATACTATGTCCTTCAGGATTCACATTGTTCTACAGGAGAAAGTAAGGAGTATGCAAGACAATTAAATGAATTGTAAGTACTAAAACAAACAAACAAAACTAAGTTTACTTTTTTAGGAGAATCATGAAGTTTTGTAACCAGGTGATTGTTTCATTAGGAGAAAAGTATTACATGAGTCAAAGTTCCCAAGAGGATATAGCAAACTTTTATTCCTCTAAATTATATTCTCACATGGAAAGACACCAGGGTGCCGTAATGGGCTTCCCCCCAACCCCCCAGGAGATAGAATGACTTATCTGATTGGTGAATTTGGTACAGAACATTACCAACTCCCAACTGAAAATGTATATATAACAACAAAAGGCTGGGAGGATAAACTATCAGCCTGAAATCATTACTCATGACTTTATGTGTACATAAACTTTACACTGTTCATCAAAATGCCCCCTCTATTCCCCATTCACTCTCACACCAACATACATACTTTTTTCTAAGTATGAGTCTGGTTCATTTTCATAAAACCAGAAAGATTACAAGTGGAAAAATCAAAATTTAAGAATGGATTTCAAAACTGTGAATTTAATTTTTAGTACAAGAATTAAAAAAGAAAATGGGTAATAAAAAATGATGAATGTAAAAGCATAAAATAATTTGTGCATAAAATTTAAATAAAGAGACAATAAAAACATTTTAAAAAGGCATGCAGATTGCTACTCCAAAATATTCATATATATAACTCATGTATATGAGAAATACTTGAACTATATACAAATATATAGCTACAATCATAAAATTATATACCTATATATCACTACATACAGCTTTTTATAATGAGGAAATTGATTTTTACACTATTATGCTATTCATTTGCAGCATGACCTTGAACAATTAACCTCACTGAGTATTGATTTCTTCATTTATGAAATAAGGATAATTACAGTCCTATGTTAGTTATCCATTGCTGTGTAGCAAATTACCCATAATTTAGCATGTTAATTCAAAACAAACAAACATTTATACATTTTCTAAGGTTGAGAAATCCAGAATCCATCTAGCCAGATGCCTCTGGCTGAGAGTCTCTTGTGAAGTTGTAATCTATTAGCTAAAGCTTCAAATATCTGAAGAATCACCTAGGGGAGGTTACATTTCTGTCACACTCTTGTGATACTTGGAAGGTTTATTTCCTTCTCAATTATTGGACATACCCACACTAAATGGATCTCTTCTTAGGCTACCTGAATATTTTCATGAGCCAAGTGAGAAGACAGAAGTCACAGTCTAATCTTATAAAGGACATTATTACTTGTCATATTCTGTTGGTCAGTGTGTGCATCTCTCTCCCCCCATCCTCCTTCCCTTGCTTCCTCCCTCTCTTCTCTCTGTCTCTGTCTCTGTCTCTGTCTCTCTCTCTTTCTCCCCTCCTCACTGTATGCATTGTTAAAGACAATGTTAACATGTAACATCAAGTTATAATTACTGTATTGAATGGTAGCATTATCTAGTGGTTAAGAACAGAATCTCTTCACTGAAGAGATGTTATTCTAATTTTACTACTGATACCACCAGCAGCAAGTGGAGAGCAAAAGATTGTCAGGACTTCAGTATACCCTACAAAATATAAGTTGTGACTTTGAGAAATTTATTTAAAATTTATGAACCTCTTCCCAGCTTAAAAGAGAGAATAACAGTACTTTGTCCAGTGTGGTTTTTCATATCTATCTAATTTTTTTCAAATCTATGTATTTTTCAGTTTATGGAAGATATTAAATGTCCTATAAATATTTTTTGGCAACTAAGATAACTGAAATAGTAGCAGTAGTCTTGTCACTGTAGCTTAAATTGCGGTAGTAATACCAGTAGTAATAGCAATAAACTTGTACTACACCTCACTATTGTGTCAAACCATCTTGGTTAAGAGTTAATAAAGTCCTTAGATGATAACACCATGGGTGAAATTTTGCTAAAAAAAGATTCCTGAGATCTTTTTGCGAGCCTGAAACACCTGAAATCTGAATCTGTTTCAGCCTGTCATTCACAATTTTACTTTGTTATTGTTAGTGTTACTAGTAGTGATATCATCCAGGCATTGCTGTTCTTTGTACACAGAAATCCAAGAGTGGACCAGCAGAGAGAAGATATGGAGACTAAAAGGCTGTCTGTGAGACAAGGGGTGGCTTAGGGTACACACACATGAGCCCTTATTGTCTTCACACCTCACTGCACAGTAATTGTTAAAGAACATGGAGATTGTGTTCTAGATGCTCCTTCATATGAATACAACAGATTTCCTATCAGTAGCTGCTTTCATTCATTGACAGCAGCTGAGTAAGTGTAGAGAGAGGCTCATGAATGATAAAAACACAATTAGAATCCTAGAAAACTATAGTCTGGTAGTGACATTAGGATATGGAGGGTTTACATATTAAGCCTCAGTGAATTGAAAATACACACCAAAAAAATGCCAGAAATTTTAAAGTCATTCTGCATCTGCAATTTGTTTTTAATTTATACTTTTTGGTAGAATACTTTGCCTATAAAAACTGCTTATGGCAATTATCTCACCTACCCAAGAAGTTAATTAAAATACATATTTAAAGTTTTCTCCATATTTGATAAGTAATATAAATTCCTTGAAGCTTGGTGTTCTGTTCCAGAAAACATAGATGGTAATGACTATGCATAGGCCTATTTTGGGACTCAACTGAATATCATATGTAAAACTTCTGGCATCCACAGCCCCCCCCCCCCCATGAGCCTGAGCATGTACTGACTCCTCTTGTTCTACATGATAACAGAAGATAGACTTTTGCTGGCAAATTAGAAGAAGCAATTATAAAAATTTTTCTTCAAGGTATAGTCACTCATCTTTCCATTCTGTAGACTACTCTAATCAAGGTTGAAGTAGCCTTGTGCATAGTTTGTAAATATGACACTACCAGTTCAGCTCCTCTTTGTACAGTTACTGCAGGTGGTTAAGTATAGCATTAATAACTACAGGGACACAGTTTTAATTTAAGTAAGGATCAGTTTGATTAAAATAGAAAAAGAAAAAAAGCATAGTTCTGTCTTAATTACAAGACTACACATATTATCATTTCAAATTATCTCAATATAATGTGCTATTTGTCAAAAATACACTCTGACAATGGGAAAAAGGAGCTGGACAATCCACTATTGATGCAAGTAAACGTAATCTGAGTTAAGTAAAAAATATCATCACTATGTGTACTAGGTGACGTCTCTTTCTAGTGTGGACAAATCTAAACAAGAAGTATTAGTTTTATTTGGAAGAAGAAGAATAAACAAGCCAGTAAAAGCTACAAGCTAAGAGAAAGAAGTACTTTCTCAGTCCTATTTGAGTTTCTCTAACTTGTCAAGAAGGATTTGGCACTGGAAAGGGTATAACAAATAGTGATAAAAAGGACTATAAATATCATTTCTTAGATATTTCTGCATTAACTAACTGGATTTAGCTTCCCTGACCCAGACAACTAATATCATGGAATACTGAGAAAATTTGCAGATGAGACTGCTCCACTTCATTAATCTTTGATGAACTAAAGAAAGACTACTAGAATTTGGAGATAAGCAAATTCAATGTGATTTTGAAAATGAATTTTTAAATATTACAATAGTACTTTCAATATTTAAGCAGTGCAGTTAATTAATGCCATTATTTAAGAAAACCTGCATCAGACTTTTCGGAAAAAAAATGCTTCAAGAGTTTATAATAGGTAATGTATCCATTAAAAGTAAATGAAATCAGGTAAACTATTTTATTTATATAAGTATATAAATATATATTCATATTTTATATCTAATAATATAATATTCTGCTTTTTCAAGAATGCCATGAATATACCATAATATAGATTTGAATGAGGTTTTGACAAAACCTATTACAGGATTGAGACAGACAGAGAATGGGAGGTAAGGTAAATAAATTCATAAATACTTTGAGAAGATCTAATAGAAAATGTTGATTGATGGATACATATCTCCCACTTATGTTCCAGCTCTGTGTTCTTAGTTTGTTTTTTATATCCATGTCATGGATGAAAATATACTAACTATATGGAGTATCAGGCATGATTTCAAATCCAAGATGAATAAATGTTGGCAGGTTTATTTAACCTTTTTAATACCTCTATCTCAACTTTTCCTTAATTATATAAAATATTACTTTCTTCTTAGAGTGTTGGAAGTAAAATAAGAACAATCATATGCGGTTTATAGCAGATTGTTTGCCATTTGATAAGAACTCAATAAATTACTGTAGCTATTATTTTAGGATTGTATTTATAGTCACTTTCACATCTTTGGGAATTTCTTTGCCTTTCACTCACCAGGTATCTTATTTCCTGTCTCTTTCCCTTTTATTCATTCAAATACTTTATGGACTCTTCTGGGAATGTAGAGGACCCTGTCCCTTCCTGATGTCCTACATTTGGCATCATTTTATTCACAGCAGTATTTCCTTTCCACTAGATCTTCTGTGATTGACTTTGAGTCCTCTTTAGCCTGAATTAGAGAAAGCAAATCCTAGCTTCTAGACTTTCTTCATGTACATTTATTCGGGAATTCTGCCAAATTCGTCTTCCCAAAAACCATTTCTAAAATACCATTGCCAGAATCTATATCAGCCCTATACCATCCGTAGGACATCAATTTCCTTATTTTCATGTTGTTCTTTTAAGATCTCTCCCATTTTATCACCACAACTTTGGGTGATTCCACTCTTCTACAGTACTCTCTACTTTGTTTCACTGCCCAAGTACAGAAGCAGTATTCCTTGTGCTGCAAATGAGTATCTTTTCCTTCTATCATCCTCCTTTTGTTTGCTGATGCTATTTCCACAGCTTACATTATCTACTCTCAAAGTAGATGAGAGAAGACACGGCTCTGCTATGCTAGTCAATAGTGATCCCTTTTCATATACGCAACATCCACCATTTTCTTAAGCACCTCTTGATTATACCAGGTTAATAATAAGTATTATTTTGGAAGTATATATATATATATATATATATATATATATATATATATATATATATATATATATATATATTTCTAGTTTACCTACCCAGATATGAAGAAACATACACCACCTCTTTCCCCCTCAATTCCACTGGCCACAGCAATGTACTTTATACAAATTTGCAAAGCAGATATATAGTAAGTTCATATTAAATTTATTAACGAAACTGCTAGTTGATCAATTCTTTCAATCAGGGATCAAGTAAATCCATAAGTATGTAAATCAGTGCTGGCTTACTAAGTTGGTTCAAGGATATGAATCAAATTGAAGAGATTTCCCCTTACCCACGAACTTTTCTTATTCCAATGACATTCTGCTTATGCTTTACTCACATGCATAGTCTTTGTACAATGTGTGGATTTCTTATCTTTAGAATCTTCATCAAAGATGCCTTCAAGGCCTGGATTCTCCCACCAAGCTCCCTCATTACTTAATATACCATGCAGTAGAGTCACAACTAGCAATTGCCAGAATGTCCTATTCCAGCATGAAAATCTTTGTTAAGTTTGGTCTAAATATGAAGGTGAAAGATCCACCGGACTTGCCTTATTCTTTCCTAAGGCTTACATTGAACAGTGAGCCCAATGCAGTGCTCAACATCCTACTGCTGAGCTGCCAGTAGAATTCAAATCCTGGTAAGCCTGAGAGCCGAGGGAACTATTATCAGGCTTCTAAGCCCAGTGCTCAGCAGTCTGTGTCACAGGTTCCTTTGGAATGTGATTTTTCTTGATTCTTTTCCATTTGGATGTGTGAAAGTATGAGGGAGGCTGAAGCAGTTGGAGAGGGAGGGAGAGCATGTCTAGAGTGATGACACATTTAAAAATACCATCCTGAGAAGCCCTGAGCTCTCTAGCTACAGATTCTAAATATAGTTATGCCAACAGGAGAGCAGTGCACCAGTTGGGCTTTCAGCAAAGCTGCTCAGGCTCCAGGTAAAGATGACTCACCCAGGGGGCGTCAGGCTATGATGTGCCAATTCAGCATTTTATAACCCAAAGCCTTCAAAGACAATTCTTCCTGAAAGCCACACTGTCTTCAGAAAATATAAGAATGATAACACATCCATACTGAATTCCTAGCATTAGAGCTTTGCTACTCCCCTCAAAAAACACAATTTTTTATTACATGGAAGTTTTCTAGGTATGACTACTGTTGGCAAAGTAAATATATTTTTAAAATGTAGTGGGTACTATTTCATCTTGTACATATGTTGGCTTGAATGCTATTTCTATCAGGTTGGTTTTTTATAAGAGAATTTAAACTAGTGGCTCATTAAACATGCTTTTAACATTCCAAGCAATACACTGAGTAGAATTGTAAGAAGGAATAGTCTTGCTTACTACATGATTAATGTTTTTTTTTTCCATTAGTGTCACACATGCAAACACATAATTTCCTAAAACCTCTTAAACATCAAACCTATTTGAGCATATTGTTGGAAGTGAGTGTAAAGCTAGCTATTATCATTCTTGTCCACTGCATATTTATTGTGTTGACTGGATTTATTGCATTTTAATGGCTGTATGTTCATAAGTTGATTCTTAACCAAGGCTATTTAAAAACCTCCTGTGATGAGCTAACTATAACAAACTTGCCATCTGTGTCTCCTAGGAAGCAAAAGTTTTAAATTTAGTTAATGCGTTGGAATCCTATTTATCCATCCAATCTCTTCTGCAAATTCCCTTTTCCACATCCTTCATTCTGGAGGTGTGAGGTGGAAGCCAGACCAGCATGAGGTGTTTGCCAGTGTTGGAAATCTCAATTCTGATTTCACTAGTGGTGCTGATTTAATATTTGAATCTCACCTCCACTTTTGCCCTCCTGACTCTCCTTCTCCTTCAACAAGAAGACTCCATATTACCAATGGCTCCCCCATAGCTAATGCCTCTCTCTCAGTGGGATAGAGAGGTGTTGAAAGGAGTCACCCACTCTGGTACTCAGCAGCAGGTGAAGATGCCATTAATCTGCAGACAGATTTAGTCAGTGATGTCTAATGCCTCAACTGTCACTAGAGTTGAAGGATTAGCAGGTAGGCTTTTAAAGTCCATTCCCCTCCCCCCTTTATTTCTTAAGGTTTTCCTCTTGAAACTGTAGATAGTAATGCCTTGATTTTTGTTTCCAATGCTTTTGAAATTTATATTTAACCTTTGCTTTCTTGCCTCTTTTTATTTTTCTATTTTGCCTATTTTCATTCTCTGCCCCCTTTAAAAGTAGAAAAGAAATAAGAATTATTAAAAATCAAAGAATTTCTACTTTAATTTTGGTGGAATTGATGTTAGCATCAGAATGTAACCTTAGATTATTACTGATTTTTTATTAATTTTCTCTCCATCTTCATATATCTATACACAGTAAACCTAATTTGAGAAAAACAAATGAGAAATAAACTTCAGTGAATTTGGGGATTTCTCAATTACCATCATTAAGGTCATTAAGTCATTAAGGTTAAATGACTACAGTAAGCAGTATTCTCAATTTATTTTAGAAATACTTGTTCTGGTTTTTTCAACATTGTCATAATGTACATTAAAAATTGTAGACTGAAAACTGTCGTCAAGTGCCAGATAGAATTGATTCCAAATGAGAAGCTACTAATTAAAACTAGAAAAATTAAGAGTCTGAGTTAAAAGAAAATAATGAATTAGTTCAAAGATTACAACTATGTTCTGCCCAGAGTAGTCTATGCAAAAATATTAAAATGTTTGTTTTTGGTATTATAACCTATATTTTTTAAATATAACCACCATGACAATGATTATAATACCGTAGACAAAGTGTCAATCACTGTCATGGTTATGTTTTTAAAAGTCTGTATGTGTTGTAAAACCATAATAAAGTGTCTTTAGGTCATATGCTACCGTGATTGAGATTTGCTTTAAATAAGTGTGATTAAGAGGACAGATGAAAGAAAATTGGCACAATGTTGACAGTAGTGTATGTTTGAAAATTTCCATAATAAAACTGTGAAAAAGTGAAAAAAAAATATGTGTTTAATAGTTTTGAACAAAAGCTAACCTGTGCCTGTTACCCAATCATGAGAGAGACTAAAAGAACAAAATCAAATATGAATAGACTATGATCATTTTATTTAAATGTATTTTAAAGTCACAGTTAATGAATTCTGCCATAGTTAGGTTGAAATTATCGAATACACACACAAGCAAACAAATTTCAGAACTGAATTGCTTTGTATCAAATGCAAAATATCCTTCACATACCTATTACCTTGACTTTCCAAATATTTTGTTTTCTTTCACCTGTTCTTACAGTTCATTGAAGTATAGAAGCCTGTCATTGAGACTGAGTAAACTGCTCAGATGTCAGATAAACTGCTAACAAGTGCTTTACTAGGAAGTGAGTTCATATTGCTAACTGGAAGAGAACAGGAAAGGTGAAGGAGGTGGTAGTATCTGGGACTTCTTGCCCACTTGAAGATGCACCACAGTATAGGGGAACCTATACCTGGCTTGTCTCCATATCACTGAGTCCATTTGCATTTTCCCATCTTTTAGTACCTTTTTACATACCAAGAACTCATTTCATTGCATTGTTCCCAGCATGCCTGAATCTCACCTGCACTCTCAGCACTGACCTCTATCCCATCCCGAACTTCATTCCATTATTGACTACCAAGTTCCTGCCTCAGCCCTAGGAGGAAAGTGCTAGGAAACTCAAGGATATAATAGGAGAACTGTGTCAAAATTTATTGATAATATTTAAAATAATACATGAAATGCTGGAAAATATTTTTTGTGTGTTTTAGGGGGTAAGGGAGGTATCTTTCAAAATATTCTTTGTGTAAAACTGCTGTGACATAATCCTACATACCTGTCAAAATAGTATGTAATTTTTGGCTTCCTCTTATAGATTAGCTTAGGCACATGTACACATGAACTCTTAATGCATGTAAGCTATTGTTATTATATTAAGATCCCTACCTTTCTTCTGAAAGTCAAATAATTTTCTAATTGGTTTCTTTGGATAAATGAATTGTATATATGCAAATTAAAATATTTAAATGAGGAGAAACTAAGGCAGGAAGTATGTAACTTTCCAATAAATATTATAGTCTTTGCAGTACTATAAAGAAGAGAGTGGTATAGGAACTTTCAATCTGGGATTTTGCCTAAGATAGCACTGGCTAACTTTATTTAAATACTAATTGTCATCATTTTTTTTAAAGAAAGCTTAAAAAATTACTTGTACTTTCTTTGCTCTTTTTTTCACTTTTTATCCCCAGTATATATTCACTTCCTTAAATTCTGTTTACAAATCTCTGATATTGCAGTGTGATATGATCTATAATTCTGCCTTCAAATGCTAACTTGATTCTTCTACAAGATACTTTACACAGTATTCCTATAGAGCACTGTATGTTCTTGAAATCTGAGATATTCTAGTGTTATTGAAGAAGTTAAATGAAGTCAAAGAGACAGAAAATGTTAATTGTGGATGTACAAGAGGCTAATTCTAGACTGTTGTCATCAAATGTATTAACATAACTGTTTCATTTTTTACTTTTACCCAGGAAGGGTAAGCATTTTGGTTAATAATTGAATTACTCTTAAAAAAATCTCTTCCTATTTTCTTAAATGTACTATCCTGAGAAAATTTCCCATTATATAGTCTCTATTAATTATATGAGAGAAAAATATTCTAAAATAACTTCTGCCTCTCGCTTCCTCACTGTCTTTCTCTTTCTGTATCTTGATCCCACTCTCCCTCTCTCACTAAATACTGTGTAAATCCTTATGTTTCAATTGAATTTATCCTATACAAACTAGACAGAGTATTTTCTTCAAAGGAATGTGAAGCATTAACTAATTAAATTATCTGAAAACTAGAACAATTTGAAAATAAAATGCTCATTTTTGTAATTTGTTGAAAGAAAATTGGAGAAAGCATAAAGAAGATAATTGTTTTTCCCTTCAAAATTCAACCTTAAGAATGAGTACTAAGTACACAAAATGATAATCTCAATCTTAATGGAAATTGTCAAAGATTGGCAAAAAAAAATAGTTTAACAAATACTCACATTTCATCATCAAACTTTATGAATTAGTACCATGTAGTCAATCTTGTTTACTCACATCTCTCTTACCACTTTAATTTGTGTTAGAGGATTGAAAGACAAACCTCGGGTTTCATGTAAGTCCACCTATGAATATTTGTGTATAATGAACAGATAAGAGTCTTTTGAAGTATAACCAAAATGCCATTATCACACAAACAATAGCAATCCTTTAATAGCATTTATTACACAGTCCATGTTTAAATCTATCCTATTGCCTCAGTATATATTTTCATATTTAGTGTGTTCAAATTCAGATGCAATGACCACACCTATGTGTATTTGATATATCTTTTAAATGTTTTTAATTAAAGCAAAATCTTATTTTAAACAGGGTCATTTGACTTTATAAGGTTCCCGCTGGTAAAATAAGAAGTTAGATATATTTAGGTGCATTGATGGTAATGGCATTCTTTTCACCAATGATGTATTCCTTGATTTTGCATCAAGTCAGGAAATTTATAATGTCTTCCTGTCCATATAATTGTGAATTTAAGGTAGATAAGTAGGTTTAGGTGTCTTCAGCCTTATCCATCGACTGTAAGGTTTTCCATTAACCTTTCACCTAATGTTTTTAAAATCCATTGATAACCATTGCCTACATATATTATTTATAAGTGGTTGCAAATAGTGACTTTCTAATTTTATCATCCCTTCTACATCTGTTAGTTGCAATTAATTCAATGAGAGGCAAGAAATGACTATTCTTCATCAAATATGAGGATGCTGAGAAATACAATTTGTTTGGAAAATGAGAGCTGATTAAATATTTAATTCTTTCCCATTATTTATTAATTTCAGAAAAAAATATAGAGCTTTAGAAAATATGATTAATAAAAATATTGTAGTGTCATTATGAACGGTGTATTTTTACATATTTGAAGTATTTCAGTTTATTGTTTTCATTATTCTTTTGGCAGTGAATTCTATCCAATGAGAGAGCGTTCAAGTTGGCCTTTTTTTTTTTTTAAGTTTTTGCCAATCACTTCTTATAGTGTTTTTAAGGTTAAATTGACAAATGAAATTATTAAAACATTTGAAGTATACAACATAAATTTATGTACATGTACATATGAAAGGATTTCCTTACCAAGTTAATTAATACAACCATAACCTAAATTATTTACTACCTTTTATTTGGTGACAACATTTAAAATCTACTCTCTTAGTAAATTTCAAGTAAGCAATATTGCCAACTAGAGTCACCATATTATGCAGTAGACCCTCAGGCCATTTTCAGCCTTTATGGAAAATCCATAGCCTTTACCAACCTCTCCCTTTTTCTCCCACCAAACAATATCCACTAGCAATGACTTTTTTATTCTCTGTTCCTATGAGTTCAACTTTATTTTTTGATTCTACGTATCTATGCAGTACTTGTCTTTCTCTACCTGATATTTCATTTAGAATAATGCTCAGGGTTCAACTGTGTTGTCACAGATGCACAAATGACAAGTCTTCCTTCTTTATTAAGGTTGAATAGTATTCCATTGTGTGTGTGTGTGTGTGAGTGTGTGTGTGTGTGTGTGTGTGTGTGTGTGTGTATGTGTATGAGAGAGAGAGAGGGAGAGGGAGAAGGAGAGAGAGAGGGAGGGAGAGAGACATATTTGTGACTTATTCATCTGTTTCTGGACATTTAGGTAATTTTCTTACCTGGCTATTGTGAAGAATGTTGCAATAAACATGGGAGTACAGATAACTCTTTGAAACTATAGCACTAAATCATATGTAGGTGTTGTAAACCAATGCTACCTCAAAAAATATGATTTTTAAAAATAAAATAACATTCATATCTTTTAAAAATAAAAAAATAGAGGCCAAGGTACTTTTCCCTGAACTCCCCCTCTAAGAGGAAAAGAAGGGAAAAAAAGATACGAATGTCATGATTTCATTTAAAAAAAGTTGTATAGGAGAGTGAGTGGATTAAGTCTATATTTCTACTAAAAAAAGGGGGGGGGGATGGTTTTTAGCCCAGAGTGGGATTACTGGATCTTATGGTAGTGTTTAATTTCTGAAAGAAGCTGCATACGATTTCCCATAGTTAGTGATCTACTATATTCCCACCAACAGTGTACAAGGGTTCTTTTTCCTACACTTCCTCACGAACCTTTGTTTTTGCATCTTGTTGGTAATAGGCCTTCTAGCAGGCATGAAGTGATATCTCTTTGTAGTTCTTTTTGCATTTCCCTAATAATTAATATACCAAGCACCTTTTTATTTATATATATTTATTTCTATATATTTATTTCTATTGGCCTTTACCATATATTCTTTGGAAAAATTCTATCAGGTTCTTTGTCCATGTTTTCTTTGGGTTGTTTTCATTTTTTTATTGAATTGTATAAGTTCCAATTTTATTGAGTTGTATGAGTTCCAATTTACTTCCACTTTTCCAAGGATATACCCTATTGGAACAAGAAAAAAATATAACTGATCAGATATATATAGTCTTGAGAAAATATTCTTATTATTATCATCTCTAGCTTATATAAAGTTAAAGAAAAAACTGTGATCCGAAGCTTTCTTATAAGTTGTTTTATAAGTCGTTTAGTTCTAGCTAATAAAAAAAGCTAAATTCAGTGGTCATTTAAATAAGTAACCAAAGTTACATAGGGTTACTTAATGATTTCAGTTTTTTTCCATCACTCCTTTTACTAAATTGCCCCAACTATAATATTGTTGCATGTACTTTATATGAAGAACAAAATCATAGCATTCAAAATAAGTATTTGCTCTTATCTGTCTTCTGTGGTCTTCTATGGTCTTCCATAGAAGGAAATAATCAAACCTAAGATTACATAATTTCTTATATGTATATCATTTTTGATAAAAAGTTTCATGTAGACCCATTTGATTACAGTATCTTAAATTCCGTTTCACACTTGTAGAGACAGTGATTGACTTGTGCAGAGTCATACAATTAGTGAAGGACCTGAAACTTTTATCTGCTTTTTCTGAACTCAGTGCCTTGTTTCTCTGTTGGTCAACTTTACAGTCTCATGATTAATGCCTTGCCATGAAATATCTTTGTCTGTCTTTGTTTACTGCATGGTGACTTAAGGAAGTTATATCAAATCCCCCAGTTATCAGCTTGGTGAAAATCCAAATCTTGACAAATGTTTACTATTCATGAATATTTATTAATTGGAAACCACTAGCAAAACATGCTGGGGTATGTTAGGCTCTGAAGTATAAAGAGGAGAGAGAATTCAAAAGCGTATGAGAGAAGCTGAACTTATTCTAAATATGTGCAAGTAATTGGCATCCGTTAGACAGTGCCACTCTTCAGGTTTATCTGCATATAACCCCACAGTCCCAGAATAATCACATTCCCATAAAATGAAGCAACCTAAAATTGTGGAGAAAAAAATTCTGGCTTTGGAGTGTTGGTTATAACTCTGTTGAAAATGCAATTGCCCTAGAGAAAACTTTTGATATGGAAAATAGCTCAGATTTATCCCAATGCCTCTCACAATTAGCTCTTTTACTAAATGGGCCTATTAATCTCAATATTTCCAGGATAATTGCTTGTGGCTCAGTGATAAATAGCAAGGCACCATCTGCACATAAAATCTCTTTATATTCCTGGGGCCTCCCTGGTGGTGTAGCGGTTAAGCACTGTGCTGTGGAGCTGTCGGCAGCGCGCGATTTGAGTTCGATGCCCAGCCGGGGAGAACCCCACATGGCGCGGCAGACCTCTCCTGCCTCGCTCGCTGCTCCCCTCAGCAGTGTATTTCTGATCTGCCTGTTCTGTTCCCTGCTCTGTCTCTGGTGAGCCCTCTCGCTGCCCCACACCTCTAGCCTGTACCCCAGCTTGTATGTATAAATAAATAAATCTTTTTAAAAAATTCTCTTTATATTCCTTTCATCTTGTTATTGTATCTTGATGCTAATGCTGTTGTGAAGGCC
The DNA here is from genome assembly GCA_004024925.1 of Scalopus aquaticus. NCBI lineage: Eukaryota > Metazoa > Chordata > Mammalia > Eulipotyphla > Talpidae > Scalopus > Scalopus aquaticus. Next base: position 37,821 of record PVIJ01002700.1, on the reverse strand, counting down.
GTATATTTATTGGTAAAGAAATAGGTACATGCTCCTTATTGAGCTTTTAGTGAATTTACACATACCAAATGCATTTCCTAATTTTACCTTTTGTGGGTAACTCTTTCACTATGAAAATTAACAATGAGTAATGATCTTTGTAACCAGTTTACTTAAGGTAGCGACTATAGTTCAACTTATGCTGGGACCGTATCCATAGTTTAGATAATATGTTTAGTTAAATGATTTGGGTGGCAGAATAATAAAGATGTTTTCAACAGTAACTTGTTTTTGTAAAATGTAAATTTATAGTGACTTTAAGTAATTGTGAAATGTGTAACTAAAATGTAAATTTTATAGTGAGTTTAAGTAATTTTGAAATGTATAACACTGACAGGGAAAGGCAAGTTCTTGTAGGTGATGACCTATTTTCATATGCCAATACAATCAAGTGGAAAATTTCACTATTGTGAAATTTCATCAAAATACCTACAGTGTATTTGTACCATAATGTTCTTTATTTGTCACCAGTTTTTCTTCATACTGAGCAATGACTTTCAACATAGGGAGGAATTGGCGGATATCATAATAAATCTTGTATACATTTGATGAATGATCTTAATTTCCATTTCACAGGAAATGTGCAGATGCATTCATTGACTTGTTAAAGAATTTTTAAAAATTTGTTTTGTTTTATTTCTTCTCCTGCTTAAAAATTACTAATCCACAGACTTATAAAATGAAAGTTAATAGTTTTTCACTATTCATCACCTCTATTTCTTTAATCCTTTGTATGGATATTTACTAAGTGGGAAAAACTAGGCATCATTTTCATGTATTATGTCTTTTTTTGGTATCACTAGGTTTTAGCATCATTCATTTATTATTTCTTCGTTTATCTAAAAAATATCCTGAATATATGCTGTATTATATATATGATATATAAACTTACCACGCAATACAATTTCCCCCGTACCTTGTGCTGTAGATATAATAACTTCTATGTCACAGATGAGGAAAAAATGGCAGAAAATTTAATCTGTGGCCCAAAGACAAATACCCATTACATGAGAATGAAAGAATTAAGAAATTAATCTTCTCTTGTTAAGATGCGGTTCTTTCAGTTCTATCCAGTTGCTTCTATAATAAACATGATGATCTTATTCAGGTATTTCTCTATGAATCTACCGAGAAGGGCAGAGGTATTTTTATTTCAAAATGAAGACATTGTGCTTCTCAAAAATAGCACTATAGAAACTGGTAAGCTTTCTGTGTTGTAGATTGATCTGTAATAGAGCTTAATATTGAGACTATGTAGAAGATGTAAATAAGGAAAATAATATTTTTTGAGGAATTCTACTTTCAGATTTTTTATTTGTTTTTTTCTAAAATGATTTATAAAGAAGACCATGGAGTACGTATACTGAACAATTATGTTAGGGAGGTTAAATAACGCTTTTAAATCACACATTTTATGAATGAGTTCACAAACTCCTATCACTCTGATTCTGGATCCTACCTCTCCCGCTACTCCTTGTGCTCCTGGCTCAGAGGTTTGTGTATGTCTTTTTCCCCCAGTTATTTACTTCAGAACTATCAACTTAAAAGCCCATTCAAATTCCACTTCCAACATGATGCCTGAATTGTAATTAAATTCTTGTTCTTCTCTGTTTTCATACTCCTTTAAACTTCCTATATAGCAACATTTACATTCTTTGCTGGCTATGGTTGGACATATGGAGACTTGATTTTAAAATGCCTAGAATATTTTTATCCTCATTAATGTCTGTTAATTCTCTTAAGAATCTGAACAAGGAATGTTAACAAAATTGAAAAAAAAAAAACATTTTCAATGATATTTTTCCCTCTCAGTTTCTTTCAGTTTAAAAATCAAAGATGCATATAATGAAATGTCAAAACTTAGGGAGAATAGCAAGAGGGAATAGTCGAATTCTATTCTAATAGCCTTAGCTGAATCCCAGGGAGGTAAAAAGGCAATTTGCAAGTTAAAACGCTAATAAACTCAAACCCAATTTTATAATCACTTTTCCTGAGCTGATAAGCTTCAGGTTCATGAGGGAACATTGGCTGTTTCTTGGGAGGCACCAGAGAACACCCAGCTCCTGTCAGTCTATCCTCCAGCTTATCGCCTCTGCTTAAATAAGCTAGAATCAGGAAAACAATTGAAGGAAGGGAGGGAGGGAGGATGGACAGAAGGAAAGAAGAAATGAAGACAGGGAGTAAGAAAGGAAAGGAACCTAAGGAAGGAGGGAGAAAGGAAGGAAGACGAGGAAGGAACTGAGGAAAAAGAACAGGACAGTGAGAAGAAGGAAAGAGGGAGTGAAGGAAGGAAGAAAGGAGAATGAAAAAGAGGAGGCACATTTGGAATGTAAAGAACAATATAAGTGAAATGAGAATTTATATTTTAAAAAATAGTTGTTTTTAAAACATATTTTTTTACATATCAAATTCCGGTAAATCATATAGCATGTTTTATAGTTGTGGTGGCTATCAAAACGTGTAAAAATTGGGGCCTCCCTGGTGGGACTGTGACTAAGCACTGCGCTGTGGAACTGTCAGCAGCAGCAACTCGAGTTTGACGCCCCACCGGGGAGATTCCCACATGGTGCAGCAGACCTCTCCTGCCTCACCTGCTGCCTCCTCAGCGGTTTATTTCCGTTGATCTGCCTGTTCTGCACCCCACTCTGTCTCTGGTGAACTCCTCGCCGCCCTATGCCTCTGCTCTGTACCCCAGCTGTATGCATAAAGAAATAAATCTTTCAAAAAAAAACCTGTAAAAATTGGTTTCTCTACATTCATGAACAAGTCCAGACAAGTATTTTCCAATATGTGCTTTGTGAAATGTTAATCATAAGTAACAGTCATTGAAAAATAGGTATTTCTAAAAAAAAAAAAAGAAAGGAAAAAATATTTCTGAAGTATATTTATAAAACGTGGCATATTGTATTCTACATGAGCACTTTAATATTTTTAAATTACAGCAATAGAAGACTGTATGACTTCTGGAAGATGGTTGGCCAGCAGGATCCTAGATCACTTCTTCCATGGGCAAAGCTGCATCTGTATTAAGACAATTGTCTGTGGAAAAAAAAATAGAGTATTTGAGTATCAGCAGCATCTCCACAAGGAAAAGTGACAAAAACCATCAGAAAAGGTAGGAAGGTCCGACACACAGTCCTAGTGACTGTGGGTCATGATCATAGAGTCATACCTTGGGTATTGGTTAAAGGGCTTACTCTCACCTTGGGTGCCCCACAACTCAGTTACTGTACTGGGTACAAGAATGCCTTTATCCAGGGAGAAAATGGAGGTGCTTTCCAACAAATCAGACTCTAGGAACAGAGATCCCAGGACTGAACACAGAGGGATAGATTGATGAAGGGGCCAGAGACCTAACTAAAGAACTTGCATTTGTTGAAACTAAAACCTCAGTGTGAGGAGCAAGTAAAAGGCAGTCTCTTTGTAAATGGAGATACTACTAGAAGCCTTCTCTGGGCTCCCCTTTGCGTAGGAGAGGCACTGGTGAATGCCATACTGGTTGAAATCAAATAAGGAACCAGGTTCAGGTGAATTGCCTGCCCTTCTACCATCAGGGGCTTTGTAGCTTTAAGGTAGTTGTTATATCTACCGGGCTGCAACAGCCCACAGTAATTGCTGGTGATCGGGCTTCTAGGGAACTCTTGGTCTGTAGAACTTGCTGAGAATAGGAGATGGTCATAGCTCCTGCCCAAGGTTTAGTTCCAACTAGTTCCTATGGTGCCATTAAAAAAAAAAAAAATCTTTTGGCTCAGAAGCCTTCCATGCAGCCTGCTTCCTACTAAAATTGCAACCATCTATGATACCTGCCTGTGGCCCAAGTGCACACACTCCTCACCCTATCCCTGGCTGCTCTACTCTTTCCTGAGACTCAGGGGAGAAAAAACAAAACAAAACAAAACAAAAAAAAAAACTTGCAGCACCTGGCAGAATATACCAGTGAAACCATTTGACTCTGGGCTTTGCTTTGAAGAGAGGTTTTTGATTACAGATTCAATGTCTTGATTTGTTACCGGTTTGTTCAGATTGTCTGTTTATTCAATGTGCAATATTGATAGTTAATATGTGCATAGATATTTATCTAGGTTGTCTAATTTACTGGAATGTAACTGTATATAGTACTATTTTGTGATCTTTGTACCTGTGTTATCAGTTGGATTGTTTCCACTTTCATTTCTGATTTTATTATTCTGATTTTATTTTATTTTTATTCACTTGTTTTTCGTTTTAGTCTATCAAAAGGTTTATCAATTTTACTTCTCTTTAAAATACACACTTCTTATATTTGTTGATCTTCTCCATTATTTTATGGTCTGGAGTTCATTTCATTCTGTTCTGATATTGGCTATTTCCTACCTTATACTAACCCTGGACATAGTTACTTTTTCTAGTTCTTTGAGGTGTAAAGTTAATTTGTTTATTTGAGGACTTTCTTTTTCTTATGTAGGTGTTTGCTGCCAAAATTTCCCTTTTAGAATTGTGTTTAATATAGCATATAAATTTATTCTTTTTCCATTTTTATTTGTCTCAAAATATTTTTAGTTCAATTTTAAACAATGTAACTCAGTATATATTTGATTTCTTTTTTACCATTGGTTACTCAGAGTGTGTTGTTGCATTTCCATACATTTATGAGTTTTCCAGTCTCTTCCTGTTATTGATTTTGAGTTTTATATCCTATGATCAGAAAACTACTTCATCTCATTTCAATAGGCTTACATTTTCTGAATAAGACTTGTTTTATGATCCAACATATGATTTATCCTGGAAAATGGTACCGAGAATGCACATTCTGCTTCTCTTAGATGGCATATTCTGTATTTGTCCATTAGGTCCATTTGGTCTGAAGTCTAGTTCAAGTCCAATGTTTCCTATTCATTTTCTAACTGGATGATCTATTTGTCATCAAAGTGAGGTATTGAAACTCCCTGCAATTATTGTATTGTCTATTTCTTCTCTCATATCTATTAGTATTTACTTAGTATAATTAGGTGGCCCAATGTTGGATGAATATATATTTGCAAATGTATTTGACTTAGGATTTATTCAATTTTTTCCAGTTATATTTCAACAGCTAATGAATTTTATAACATAATAATGTCTTTTAAAATATTTAGATATTAACACTTAAAGAACCTGTTAAATTAGACTTTGTTTTTGTTATCATTTGAATGTTTCTCTTCCTTTCAATTCTAAATGTTACTGTCTAGGTTTAAACTCAAAATCTCCTTCCTGAATTATTGCAAATGAACATAATATTGAACTTCCAGCCTTCATTTTATTTTTGCCTATATCTCTACAATTTAAATTCAGTTATATAGCTTCTTTGTTTAAATATTTACTTCCCTCTCCTTTGCAATAGGATTTTGGAATGAAATAGAAATTCATCAACAGTGCAAAGGGATTTTAGGATTGTTCCTCTGTTTCTTCACCCTTTTTTTCTGTTAGTCTCGTTCTTGCAATCTATGTTTCTGCACGACAAAATATTTTCAATATATCAAAACCACCTTGCATTTTCATGCTTTATATGACTATAAATTGAAAATGTTTTCTTATCTAGATAATTGCTTTTATTTTCAAGACTGATTTAACCACATCATTTTACCATCCAAATCTGGGCAGTGTGAGTGAAATATATAATAATTATGATGGCACAAAAAACGTAAACCACAGGGGCCTCCCTGGTGGCTCAACAGGTTATCTGCAGCGCTGTGGAGCTGCAGGCAGCTGCGGCACGAGTTTGATGTCCAGCTCCCTTACTCCCCTCAGCAGTGTGTTTCGGTCTATCTGCCTGTTCTACTCCCCACTCTGTCTCTGGTGAATCCTCTCACCACTGCACACCTCTGGCCTGCACCCCAGCTTGTATGCATAAATAAATAAATCTTTAAAAAAATAAATACAACATAAACTACAATTTTCTCAAGAAAATCATGGTAACACAATTTTGAAAAATATATTTTATAACTTAAATATCTTTATCCCTAGCATGGTATCTTTCCCCATTTTTTGTGTGTAACTTGTTCATAGCCTCTCATAACTTCAATAAAAGTAAAACATTAAATATGTACTGCTTAACCCAGGAACTAACACATGATAGGTATTTAATATATTTTAAAATTAGACATCTCTAGAAAATTCCAAGCATGTAGTAATTCTAAATGAGTGTCATGTTTTTCCCCATATTCTATCAATTAAAGCTATTTCTCTTCTACTTAACAACCTAGATCCTAGTTTCTCAATATTAAGCTCTATTACAGATCAATCTACAACACAGAAAGCTTACCAGTTTCTACAGTGCTATTTTTGAGAAGCACAACGTCTTCATTTTGAAATAAAAATACCTGAGCTGGAAAATGTTTTCCAGAATACAAGAGGAGAAACATTTCTAATTTATCTCAAAGGAATTTGAAACTGTCCTTACTAGTTGGAAATATAAAGTCCTTGGCTGTACACAGGACATTTCACCATATTTAAACATGCTTTCTGGTTCTGAAATCTTTAGTGACCAAAAAAAAAAAAAAAAAAGAATCAACAAAGATTGAAAGCAAGGATTCCTAAAGGAATGTGAGTTTTGAAGGAATTTAAGGGATTGTAAGCCTAGTAACAATCAGGAAGAGGGCTTACCATTAAAAGCCAAAATATATAGTTCTTGTCATTCAATAATAACATTTTACTAGACAATTAAATGGTTGTTAGTACCTATCTTGTTGTCAATCACTAAATTGCAATTTGAATATAAAGAATGGCATATTGAACTAAATGTCATAATTTCTTTGAACCTCTTCTCCAATCACATTTAGTGGAAAGATTTTGCAAATTCAAATCTATTTGTCAGATTCTCATATTTCTGAACTCATCTGTTTTTATTTTATTACATTGTTTTGAATTTGATGTCACTTTCTAACAGAGGGAAAAAAACATTCAAACTTGGAGGGCATATTAAAATCCATCAAATTCCTTATAAGTTGTAGGATAAAGCAGACAAGCCAGAGTTATGAATGGATTCCAAACTTGGTAAAATGAGGCAGTGAACATGTAAGAAAAAGAGTTGCTCTCAATTGTGGTTTGCCTGAAAATAAGCCAGCAATTTTAAACATTAAATTATTAGATTATCTGAATTTCACACTGTCAATAGTCATGGCTAAGTGTGAAGATCGTGAATTTTATATAGAACTAAGACTTATAGGAAGAAACCATGGACTAAAAAACCTTAGTTGATAGAATCAGAGTCCTCTAATGTGAAAAGAAAAAGTTAGCTCAAGTCAAATAATCTGTTTTTATTTATCTGCAAATAAAATATTTTATGCTTAACATTTAAAGAGTCTTTTCTCTAATTTTCTAAATCTAATAGCATATTGACTTCAAGTGTACATATATACATTGGTAATAGTCATTCAAGTAGAGATGAAGAATTAGTATTTAGCCTCTAAATCTCAAAACTTACATATATATTCATATATAAATATGAATAGAGCACTAGCAATTTATTGTTATACATATAACATGAATATATATAATATGAATAGAGCACTAGTTATATACATACATAACAATAAATTACTAGTGCTCTGTTCGTATTTATTCTCATAATAACATTAACTCAGTCTGGTTGGACAATTCACTAGTGTACAGGTGGAAAGGTGGATGGCAACTAGGGGCCAGGAAACCTATTCTTACATGTTCTGTTTGCTAGTGGGATGTCCATAAAGTTCAGCTTCCCCATCTGTAATTTGAACTGTCTGTCATCTGACATTTGTTCCAATTCAGGCATTTTGTGATTATAGGACATTCTTGTGGCAACTTGCTTAGGCAACATTACACAAACAAGAGCCATAACAAGAAAGGATAACATGTCTTATGAAATGGGTGAAAAATTATTTCCTTCAGTTTGGGGCATAATAGCACTCAGTAAAGCAAATTGTTAGAAAAATTGAATCCCAAGTCCATCTTGTGAAAGAGGATTTGCGTGGAATGTGAAGACAGCTAGGGCTTTACACCTAGCAGGGTCAAGTTATTTATTTGTAGATACATAGTCAGAGAATCACATACAGTAGTGATGCTTCTGATTGATTATATACATAACTTGCATTTTGAACTCACTTTGGTTAATTGTTATTTTATTATTGTTACTGCTGTTGTTTTCCCAAGAGTAAGTAAAAATTGTATTGCTCTATATCCTTTCAATTAATCTCTGTTAGAATCACATTTGGAAGAGAAATGAGGAGTCTACTGTGTGTGGTTATAGAATCAATGAAAAACCCTATTAGCATTGTAAGCCAGACTGCTAAAAAGAACTTGAAAGAGGCCAGAGGTTAAATTTTACCTCCTAAAAGCCTCAGACTCCAAAGACATTTTTTCCCATTATAAAGATAAATTCTCTAACTTTGCTTTTCTCAGAGAAGTTCCACTACTTTCAATCTACCATTACTATAAATAGATGTGAGTTTCTGATACAATAAAAGTGAGAAGTATGTTAAAATAGCTATATAAATTATATGTGAAATGCACATTTTAAATATCTCTCATACTTTATTGTCATCATATCTTAAAACCTGCAATTATAAATAATTATTTACTTGATGATAATGATGATGATGATGATGAAAGATCTGCTTTGAATGGTGTGGTGGTTAATGTCTGTTTGACAAGACCATGAGGTTACCAAATATATAGTCAATCAGAATTTCTGACTATGTATATGAAGTTGCATCCAGAATAGATTAGCTTGTGAATTGGGAAAGTGAGTAAAGGAGATTGAACCCTGGATGTGGGTCGGCATTATTTAATTTATTAGGACCTGAATGAAACAAAAAGATGGAGAAAGAGAATTTTCTCTTTTTTTTTTTTTCTTGTTCTTAACTCACATCATGCTTTCTCCTGGCTTTCAGACTTGACCTATACCTCACATGGTCTATTCTCTGGGTTCTCAGGTATTTGATAATGACTAGAAATACATCATCTTTCCTGGGTCTCCTATTTGCCGACAGCAGATTATGGGACTTTTTAGCCTTCGGCCTTATCTGAGCCAATTCCTCAGAATAAATACTCTTGGTATATATAATATATAATATAAATGTAATATTTTATATATAATGTTTAATAGAATATATGCCTTATTGTTTTTATATACATATGTTCTATTGGTTCTATTTCTCTGGAGAACCTGACCAATCATTATATAACCAGAATTCCTGCAGCACCAATGCAGTGTTTTTGCCTGATGATCTTTTCTCATAGGTTTATATCTTTCTAGAATATAAGCTCAAAGCTTCTTAGAACCCATCGTGTGATAGAGCTATGACTGAATAGAAAAAGTTGCAGAACTTTAGAATATGTAACTCTGAAGACATACTGAGAACTTAGCTTAGCTGCTACCTTGAACCCAAGCATAGTATAACTGCTGCTGTGGAATGGTTCTCTACATCAGTGGAGAGCAATCTAAACTGAAAGATCTCTTTTGCTTCAATAAATTATCATTATACAGGCAAGACTTTATGTGATACTGTCATCAGTAAATACTTTTAAGATACTAATTATATCACATAACCTAACTTAAATGATCTATATATAGAATATATATATAGAAGTATACTATGATTAATAGATGTAGTGCTCTTTTCATCCCCAAAGAGTCAAAATAATGTTCTCCACTCTGGAATTACCCCATTAATTTTCATAGTATCTTTGCAGGTTTGGAGAAAATGTTCATAAAATTGGGTAGAAGATTATCCACGCATATTCAGGGAAAATAAACCCAGAGAATGTAAAGGATTTTGCATGATCCCACAGAAAGTCAGTAGTAATAACTGATATGTATTGAGTAGTGTTTTGTATGTCTGACATTTTAATTACTTGTGAAACTTCAGTCATATTGCAGACAAGACTTCATCCAAATGATCTTAAAGTTTATAATACATTCTGCCACCATTTAAGATTTATTATTTCTCATTTTATATAATAGCCTACTATAATATTATCTGTGATTTCTTAATTTCATAATAATGTGTTCCTTATCTTTACATCTATATTACTTCTCCTAATTTCTACATATGTTTAGTGACTTCAAAAGCCTTATATATTATATTTTAACATGTTTCTAACTTATGGGAGTAGCTATTCTCTTATGTCATATAATGCCCTGGATTTCAAAGTATGTGAAAGATTCCAAAATCTGAGTATCATAATCACAGAAGGTAAACTAATAAATGAACAGAATTGAAATTAAATAATAATTGAACAATGAACATCTAAATCTAAATGAAGGAGATGATTGTTTTTCCTGATGATTTTCTCCAAATTCAACTTCCATGTCAAATATTTTAAATATTACTATATTTTAATATGTATGATATTATCATTGTAAATTAAGTTAAAAGGAGGCCAGGGAGAGTGATATGAAATTCTCTTTGACCATTTTTTTATATAACCAACACAGACTTATTAGCACAACAAATAGTTATATAGGCTCTATCCCCACAGTACAGGTCACACTACGGCTATCACTGCCACTACCACTAAGGAGGAATTTGATTAAATAATTAATTATTCATGCTAGATATTGCTGTAGTTCTTATAGTGTGATAGATGTGTAGGTCCTCATTTTATTAAGATTCATAACATAGGTGAATATACATTACATATGTACTCTTGCATATATCAGGCACTATACTCAGAAATTATATATTTATAAAAATTGAATTATTCATTAAATCCTGAAACCTGTCTATCATTCTGTAAATTACAGCAGGGAGGCAGAAATTGTCAAGTTTTAAAAATTATTTCAATTATAAGACTGAGCATTTCTAAGATACTCAGATGTCAGAATTATTTACCTAAGTCACCTAGACAACCCAAATTGTTTTTTTGTGATTTTTTTCTTTTTATGATCCAACTGGCTACTTTATTCCTTTGATGAATTCATGCTGTCTGCATTTACAATGATTATTGATACATGATGATTTATTGTTGCCATTCTATTTTTAGTTTCCTGTTTCAGTCTAATTGTTTATTCATTTTTTTTTGTATGTGGATTTTCTTCTGTCTTATTCAGATAGGAGAGCCCCTTTCAATATTTCTTGTAGCCCCTTTTAGTTTTTCTTTCATCTAAAGAAGAGTTTTGCAAGATTCTGTATTCTTGGCTGACAACTTTTATCTTTGAATATTTTGAATACAGCATGCTTCTGATTCTTATAACCTCAAAGTACTGGAATAGTACTACAACCCATAAGATAAATGATTTTCATATTTGGAATAAACTATGAATGCATATTCATTTGCCAGTTCCATGTAGAAATCTTAAATTGTGCAAACTCATTACAAGTGTGTACTCACCCTCTTTGCTCATCCTACAATGGCAAACTCACTTCCTCTCAAGGTGAAAATTGCTGCCAATGTCAAAAAGTAAAAAAAAAAAAATACTTCCCTATTTTACGCCAATATGTGCCTCAGATATATTCTATTGACTGATATAAATTCTCCTAGGAAGAATAATTACACCAACACTTATTTGTCTTCCAATTGACAATTTTTTCAAAAATGTTATCAATGCTTACACGATTCTTCTGCTTCTCTTGTAGTATTTTCAGTTTCAAATGCCTTTGAGGACCCTTAAGTTTTAATATTGACTATGACTACTTGAACATGGCATTGTTCTCTTAGTATATATAAATCTTAACTGAACCCAATAACGCAAATGACTGAAAATTGAGTAGCACAAAAGGATTACCACTTTTAAACACTCTTTTACATTAAAATGATTAAAATCAAATAAAGATGATCTTTTGGAAGCTTCATAATATTGCTGTCAAATTAATAAGTATTGGCTTACATAATAATTTTTACCAAGATATAAGCTAAATTCAAATGCTTTAAGACCCCAATAGTCCAAAACCTAGAATTCTCTTTAATTTTACCTTCGTCTCTTATTTTATTTTTTATTTATTTATTTTAAAAAATTTATTTATTTATGCATACAAGCTGGGATACAGACTAGAGGTGTGGGGTGGCGAGGGGGTTCACCAGAGACAGAGCGGGAAGCAGAACAGGCAGATTGACGAAAACACACTGCTGAGGGGAGCAGTGGGTGAGGCAGGAGAGGTCTGCCGCACCCTGTGGGAATCTTCCCGACCATGTATCGAACTCACGTCGCTGCTGCCAATAGCTCCACAGTGCAGCGCCTAACGGCTGCGCCACCGGAGAGGCCCCTCTTATTTTTTAAAAGATTAATTTAATTTAATTATATCTACAAGAACTGGGGTTTAGGCCAGAGGTCTGGGGAGTGAGAGGATTCACCAGAGACAGAGTGGGGAGCAGAACAGGCAGATCTACTAAAATACACTGCTGAGGAGAGCAGTGGGTGAGACAGGAGAGGTCTGCTGCACCATGTGGGAAGCTCCCTGGCCAGGGATCAAACTCATGCCACAGTGGCTGGGAATAGCTTGATAGTGCTGAGGCTTTAACCCCTGTGCCATCAGGGAGGCCCTTACCTTTGTCCTTTAGACACAGTTGTAAGAACTCTCACAGAAATAGAACACTGACGGACAGGATGAAAAGTGAGCTACTGCAATGTTATTTTATGTAAAATAACCTGGTTTATAGAGACACATAATGCTTCTATTTAATGTAAGATCTGGTTAAAATATTATCATATTTTAGCTATAATATTTTTAAAGGCAAAATGCACTGTAATAAAGTCTTTTAAAAAGTAAGTGCTTATGTCACAACCATTATTATGGCACAACCATTATGGCAATACCTCAAGAAATTAAAAATGCATCATAAAATATGATCTAGTAATCCCACTCCTGGGTATATAGCCAAAGCAAACTAAATAAGTATCTCCGAGATATATTCGTTCTCATGTTCACTGAATGAATGGGGGAAAAATGTATATTTAAGAGTTTAAGGACAGATGAGTCAATAAAGAAAATGTGATATATATATAAACAATGGAATACTACTCAGCTATAAAAAATATGAACTCTTACCATTTGTTATAACATGGATGGAACTGAGTGGATTATGTTAAGTGTAATAATTCAGAAAGCAAAAAATAAATACCATATGATTTTTCACTTATAAGTGGAATATAGTGAAAAATAATAATAACAAAATTCCATAAAGGAACTGACCAAAATAAACCATAGAAATATGACTACAGAATTGAGGCTACTAGAAGGGGAGAATAGAAAGAAGTGGGAACAAAGATGGTGGGAGGAATAATGGACTAGGGTAAAAGAATATGAGTATTCAGACGGTAGTAGTGAGGTGGTCACATACAGCTGAGGAGGTGTGAACCTGTTCCCCCAAATTACTTCCAGTGTTATAAACCAACGTTACCTGAACAAAGGTGTATGTCAGGGGAAACTTTCCTGTGATTAGTTGGAAATCCTATGTATCTATTACTTTTATACAATGAAAATCCCAAGTTTAGGATTTTTTATAAGGAAGTTGTATCATTAAAGCCCCAAACTGTGATCATAGTCTTAGTATCAATATTCTGTCCTTCAAATCTCATAGTGCATCTACCTGGACATGTGAGTTTGGGAAACAAGGTATTTTGCTTTCCAAACTCTACCCAGTAGAAAGATATCCAAGGTTATGTTAACCATCATTTCACTAAATCCACCGTATTTTCTCATAAAGTCCTTAGACTACTGTAGGGTATATAGAATAAAATTAAAACTAGCTATTTTTACAGTGCAATAATATGAAAGTGTTGACAAGAATGAAAGCATAGGATTATATACTCATGGAAATATTTCTATAATAGATGATGAGAAACTAGTTGGAAAATATCATTGGTGATACCAATTTCAATTTGAAAAAATAATGCATATGCATATGTTCTATGCATATGGTCTTAGACATCAAACACTAAAATGCTAACAGTGATATCTTTGGCAATGAATAATGAGAGATATCTTTATTCATTCATATTTAAAAATAAAATACAAAAGTTCAACACAATAGTCAATACAATAATTCAAGTAAATATGTAACTTTTATAAAGTCATCTTGCACAATTTGATATACTATCTGCTGTGATGCTACAGAATAAGAATCAGTTTGATTTGTCTTTTTTTTTTACTTACTTTTTTTTAAAGATTTATTTATTTATGCATAAAAGCTGGGGTACAGGCCAGAGGCATGGGGCAGCGAGAGGGTTCACCAGAGACAGATTGGGGAGAGGAATAGGCAGATCGACGGAAATACACTGCTGAGGGGAGCAGCGGGCAAGGCAGGAGTGGTCTGCCGGGCCATGTGGGAAGCTCCCCGGCCGGGCATAGAACTCACTGCTGCCGACAGCTCCACAGCGCAGCAACTAACTGCTATGCCACCAGGGAGGCCCCTCGTGAGAAAAAAATTTAAATTATTTTACTTCTTGGTGAGAAAAAAATTTAAATTATTTCTACAATTAAGAATGATTTAAAATGAAATGGGAATAAAAAACTGAAGACCAGTGAACTATTTAGATCACTTGACATCCCAGAGGACTACTTTTAAACTTCTTCAAGATAATTTAGGCTTCCGCAAGATTTAGAATTACAAATTTGGTAGTGGTGATTTTTGACAATTGTTAAATTTAGAGTTATATTTATATAGATCAATTTTATTCAAAAAAGGATACTATTATTATTATAATACTGTCAATCTTCCCTATAATTCAGATTACTTAGCATATGCATTTTATTCAATTTAGTGTCTTGACTGTAGTTTTTACAACAGCGTAGAGAGGAGTTATACTAATTTCCTCAGCTATCTAAGAATAGATGCTATAAAATTGTCATGTGTTCATCACTTAAATGAATTTAAAGAAAAATGTACTTTGGATAATGAAATCCATATTTGGTTCAATGTTTCGCATTCTCCCTGTATGATTCATTTAAAATGCTGCAACACTGTATTCACGTTAGAGATATTTTCATTCATTTCAAAGTTATAATGACTAACTTACTAAGCAATGCCATCTAGATATTTTAGAAAAACCTTAGAGACTATATTCTTATGAGATTGTCAGTTTTATTTTTGCTTCTCAAAAGTTGACTTGCCTTATTTTAAAGTCTGGTTATGTTTAAAAATGCTACTGTAATGTGAGATATAAATTTACATTAATAACAGTCATCATAGTATCTTCCTTCATAGCTGTACTAAATACATTTTCTTCTTGGCTCCTTAAGTTTTTTTTGTTTTCTTAACCATTTTTTGTTATTGTAAATGTTTCAAATAATAAGTTTAAAAAGAAGAGGGGGAAAAAGAATCCTAGTCTTACAATTTCCCTAACTTATCAAGCTTTTAAATTTTCTTGTTTTTTTTTCCCCACTGTCTGACTCATAATTGGTTTTATGATGTGTTCGACTAGCTACAACTTTCTACTCTATGTATCCAATCAATATAGTATAATCAGTCATATAGACCAGAATATGTCTATGGAGGGGAAAGAAAAAGTCCTTGCTACCTTATAGGACTGGAAAGCCAATATAGGTCTTTAAGACAAGACTGAAGTTAAATTTGCAGGCCTTGTCATTTGAAAGTAAATTGCTCTTGATGGTTTTTACTGTCAATTGTACAGAAAATAAAAAGCATTTGCCAGATCAATAACTGCAAACCATGTTCTAGGAAATTTGCTGATTTTTTCTGCAAAAACAAAATTATTATTAGAACAAGACTTGCCTCTGGAACCACCATATGATTAAGTTGATCACAATCCAGTGTCATTTAGCCATTTACCTTTTGGCACAGCCAAAAAATGAGTTGAAGGAGATGTGGTAGGAATCACTACCTCTGCATCTTTCAAGAGATTGATGGTGGGAATAATATCTTCTCTTCTCCAAGGTTGCAGCATTGCTTTTGGTTCACTATTTTTATAGACAGAAAGAGGCACTATTACTGATTTCTACATAGCTTCTCATACCTTAACCATCTTCATTGCGTGAGTCAGAGAACCAATGTGAGAATTCTGCCAGTTGTTTTGTGTGCTTTCTGGAACTGGGGAAGTAACTACAAAATGATTTTGTTGTACCAATGTGTGCAAGCCAAAATTCCATTGATCTTCTGCCCTGTAAACTGCCTATTCTTATTGGTGCACCATAATGAAATTTTCAGTCTCCAAATATTTGTGTCACTTCAAAGCCAGTGTTTAACTAACCTGCAAGACTGTTTTCTTCCAAAAGCACAGTAACCCTGAGGAAGATTAACAGTATATGTTTTTGGCATTGTAGCTATTCTTTTTACAGGATGATTCAAATTTATTCCAGAGGCTTATGTTCTTAAACTGACTCAGTTCTTTGTAGAGGAGACATGGCTCGTTGTTTCAGTAGTTCAACTCAAATTTCTAGACTTAGAGCTTTTTTTGCTTATGGAGATCAAATTATGATATTAAACTTCAGTAGTCCATCTGTTTTGGTTGTAGCCACAATCAAGTAGCCACTGCTAAATATATCCACAAATAAGATTATCTTATATACAATTTTTTTTTAGTAGAGGTAGCATTGGTTTATAATACTGTATATGATTCAGAAGCATAGGATCACTCAACAGCCACAAGCAAGGCACCCGTAATCATTATGAACTATGGATAGCCTATTGGGAACCCTCCACACTTTGCTTTGTGGAATCCTTAATTCTACAGTCTTGTAACCTCAATTTTACCATTAGATTGCCAGGGTTGTTTGTTATTGGTTTGATTTTATCTGACACTTTGTGTTGCTTCTCTGTATTCCAATGTAAGTGAAATGATTCTGGTATTTGGCTCTTTCTTTTTGACATATTGAACTTACTAATGTGCCCTCTAATTCCACACATTGTGTTGGAAATGACAGAAGTTCATCTTATATAAAGATACATATGTGTGTATGTGTATATGCATATACATGTATATATTTATATATGTGTGCATGTGTGTGTATGTATATATTGCTGAGTAGTATTCCATTGTGTATATATACACATCTTCTTTATCTGTTGATCTAATGTTGAATACTTAAGTTGTTTCTATAACTTGGCTATTGTAAATAGTGCTGCAATGAATATAGGAGTTCATATATCCTTTGAATTAGTGTTTTTACATTCTTCAGATAGACAACTAAGAATGGAAGTGCTTAATCATATGATAGCTCTATTTTTAATATTAAATATAAGTATAGCTTCCACTTCACTTTCCATTATTGTAAATACTCCATTAAGCACATCTATTTTAAAAAGAAATTGTTACCCTTGGACCCTTAATGCCATGAGATCCCATCTGTGAAGTGTATGGATCCAAGTTTGATCGATATCCCCCTGTGAATTTAACCTATAGAGAATAAGAGGGTTCCTTTTGAAATATATTTCTCACAGCTTTGTTTAAGAATGTCTTGTTGAAAATGTTAGAATGTGTAAGCATGTCTTAATAAATCTGCTGTAATATTTCAATCTCTGTAAGAATTGAATAGCTTCTCTGCAATATATCAAGGAAGTTCTGGCATTTAATGTTTATTTAGTACAGGTCACCTTTCAGTTCATGTTTCATTTAACCAAGAAGCAAACTGTTAGGACCATTCTTAGTTATTTGATCTAAAAAAATTGAATCTGGAATTTCTGTTAGCAACTCAAGTCAGTAAATTTGATATGTCCTAATTAACATTTCTTTCAACTTTTTCCCTTGATCATCTGATCTATTTCCATAATATTTCATAGGTTTCTGGTAATGTGAATGGGCAAAATAATGTAATTATTTTGGTGTATATTTCATCTCTTAATGGTAACACTTAATATATTAACCTTTGGGGGCATGCTAGGACATGAGTCTGCTTATGGGTCACGGAGAAATAGTGAGCAAGGTCCTAAGGAGGAGCAGACAGCACTGTTTTGAAAGGTCTATTATAGTTACCACAAGTTGGAGAGGCTTACCTCCTCAGGAAGAAATGAAAGAGATGCTTCAACTTAAAAAAAAATATGGGGTAGAATTAGAAATTCACGTCCTTCAGTTTTTTAGTAATTTGCCATATTCATATTGCCTAGGTAACTCCCACAGAGTAAGTTAAACCCCCTTGGAAGTTGCACTGACAATTTCAGGCATTATTAATTTTATTTTCCAAAGAGTTACTAACAAAGACTAGACTCTTTTTATTGAGTTGGCAAGTTATTCATCAAAAATGCCTGGATTCTATTGAACTATTAGATGTTTCACATAAGTAATTGGATTTAGACTTATTCATAATATATCTAGTAGATAAACAGTTTTTTTCTGGTACTGAGTCTATATAATTAAACTATCAAACTATCAGTACATTTACTACAAGATGCCAGAATCTAAGTCTTGAAGAGATAGTGAGTTAGCCAATTTTTTTAAAGGATAAAGTTGAATAATCTTGATGAATTGAAAAATTTTAAGTTACTTTGAAAAAATAGAACAAAGGTTTTAGTGACATTGAAATTATAAGACAATCCTCTCTGCATAGTGGCCCTGATACCAGGCAAAAAGGGCATCCAAACTTGCCAAGGGAATTGCCCAAATGGCTTATCAGTCACTATCTTAGTTTTTCCCTGCGTGTACAATTGCAAGACTACTCAAGTTTAGGGAACAACAATGGCATTCATTTAACAAACAGGGAAAAACAAAGAGTTATCAAAGCCAAAATATGGCTGTTTATCTTACTTAAAGCAATATCCAGTCCTTTAAGTCCCAGAAAAATAACAACGAAGGTGGAGTCTTCCTGCCATTCTGGACGTGGAGCTCCTCTTCCAAACAATAGGCCACATTTCCAAGATGGCATCTTCCTGCTTCTGCAGACGCATAGCAACGAGACTGTAGGCCAGGTTCTGACTCACAAAGAGGATATAGGACACAACTGGAGATGCCCCAGAGCTGCTGTGGTGCCCCAGCACAGCACCAGGCCAGCAACACTGAAAACAGCAACTAAAGCTGCCAGATGGCCCAACAGACTGCACTCACACATTTTAGGAAGGTGCCTATTCTGGGCCTTTACCTTCTTTCTTTAGCTGAAGTAAAAACAAAACCGGGAGCAGATTCCATCGCTCGTTTACTTGCAAAGTCTCCAAAGTCATTGGTCCCAAAGTCACTGAAGATTCCAAAAATGCTCAATCCAAAATTCTATATCCTGGCAGCTCAAAAACTTCTGGCATCTGATTTTCAAACTCTGAATCTTGGCAGCTATATTTTCTGCTGCTGAATCTCCTCCCTTACATCATGGAGACTGTTTCTTCTATTCCTAAGATCATGGCGACTGAATCTCTGTGAAAGAACATGGAGCTTAGCTTGGGAGTGTCTGTGTCCTTGGCACAGCAGGATGGACAAAAAGCTGAGAATGCGCACGTGGTCTGGGTCTAAAGATAGACCCCAAGGCCAAGTGACCCAAGCCAGGGAACAGAACGCACTCTGAGTGGGGCCCTGTCTTCCTTTCTCCTTCATTGTTGTATTCCTACGCACCTCAGGTAAGCCGATTAGCTAGGATAGAGACCTTGAGAGTGACCAGACATCTGGCCTTCAGATCACCTGGAAACCTCAGATTTTGGGAAGGGAATACTAGTAAAAATAGCTGGCCTTGGGTATTCTGAGCTCAAGAATGTATAAAAGTTCACTGCAAATAAAGTTTGGCGCTGATGCCTGAGAGCTCAGTCCCCTACACAAGCTTTGTGTCAAGCTCAGTTCTTTCCACATCCCAGGTCCTCAATCCCATAGATTGACAAATCTCCTTTTTCAGTCCTTTTATTTCTCATCAGAGTCTCCACCCCAAACTACAATACCTTTTTAGCATTTCCCTCGGGCTATCTATCCTCATTAGCAACTCCCTCCAGGGGGCACCACCTTTACTGGACTTTAGTCTCAGTCTGGGTTACAGCCCTGCTTATATTGGTCACATCTTTTGTTTTAGCATGCCATCAAAGTATAGAAACTAGGTTATATAGTTAAGATCAAATAACAATTCCTAGTAGAGCTTAGGGTAGGTTAAGCTTATAGCTTTCCAAAATGATAATATCTATTTTGGCAATATAACTCTCATTCTCTGAATGTACGTAATCAGGGTAAAGTTTAGGAATTTAGAGGATAAATCGGGACTGCCAAAGATATTAAAAATATAATTTCTAGTATTTTACCAACAATTAATCTTTTACTATAAACTGAAAATTGTCATTTTTGTTTCTTGAAATTGTCATTGCTCACTTACTATCTTGAAACAAATAGAATTCATACTGTAGCATTATTTGCCCAAATGCAAATGATAACTAAGCCCTAAATTATCAACTGCTAAACACAAATCAGAGGGAAAAAGTAAAATATTTTTCTTAAGATGTAAGAATCATGTATAAGTGGACAATTCCTACCCAAGAACACAAACATCAAATAGTGCATTTGTTGTATCTTTTTAAAGTCTGTTGAAATTTTAATTGTCCTTAGAATAAGTATCTCTCTTATCACAGATCCAGCTTTTCTGATAATGTCTTCAATAAGGTATGGAGTAGGAAAATTGACATTTAAGTTGCTGTTATCAAAAATCAACAGCAATGATTCCATGCCCTAAAAATGTATTCTAAGTGCTCTTTAGTTTAGTAGAATTTTCAGTCAGCCCAGGTCCTGTGAATATAAGTTCCATATATTTACTACCTATGGTGCAAAATAAGTGGTTACTCTATAGAGTTATGAAACCACTACTTTAAATTCCAGGAGGTCCCTTTTAATATTATGGGCTTAATGAAAACTAGAAGTTGACTGTACTCTTTTATTCATATTTCATATTTCAGAATTAAATGTGCTTTGAGAGATCACCGAATTAAATCCTCTTATTTTCTAGGGGAAATTTAGTCCTATAAAATTCAGTGACTTTGTCTAATTTCAAGAGAATAGTGATATATTCATCCTTTAATAAACTACCCTTGTAACTCCCAGAACTGCCCATTTACATCTTCTTTTGCTTCTCAGTGATTTCTTTGCCTTAAAATTCATTCAGCAACAAATATTCACAAATATTTGTTGAAAATGTAGTAGTTAACTTTGTAAACTCTACATTTTAATAAGGGAGAAGAAATAAACTAAAAAATTAATAAAAATATCATATAGTATGTGAAGAGATAATAAATGTTATGTGGAAAAGAACAGTTTTAGGGTAAGGATTATATAGTGTGCAATTTTAAATAAAATTGTAAGAGTAAACTTCATTTGTAAAATGATCTTTGAAAAAAGGTTTGAAGACATGAGAAAACTATTGATGCAGATATCTATGTCACTATACATGAAATTTGAAAGGGGCTAGGGAAAGCATTCATCTTATTTTAGCATCAACAAAGGAGACCAATATGACTAGAGTCAATAACTTAAAGAAAAATCCAGAGAGTTTACAAAGGTTCAGAGAATATGGATTCTAGATGACCATGTAAGTAATTTGACCATTACTCTGAAGAAATGGAAAACTACTTCATTGATTTGAGCAGAGAAATCACATTTCCTGTCATATTTTAAAGGGTTCATTCTAGTTATGATATTGTGAATAGACTGTAGACAATAGAAATCAAATTATGAAAAAGAAATTCCTTTTAAAAGGTTATTGCATGTCAAAGGTATTGCAAGTATAGGTAAGAGATGATGTTAACAAGGGCTATAGAAATATTTAAAATATTTTTTTCAATATAATTTAAGACCAGATAGGAGTAAGAGCAGTTTATGTACTAATTCAAGTGACACTTAAGTCTTTTTTGGTATAGTTTAATGACCATGAATGTTAAGATTTATAATCTAGAATTAGATATACTTGGCTTAACTGCCAGTTATGTATCCTACATATATATGTCTTGCATATATAATACATTTTTTATTCCAGTAGGGAAAAAAGAAAACTGAATAGCAAAAGAAATAACTTAGCAATAAAGAATTATGTTTAAAAATAAAATTCATTTGACAGTGCAGGACTATAGAAACAGATTGTTAATAAGATTACAAGGAAATGAAAAGGAAGGTGACAGGAAAGCTAGAAACACACTTTATACACTGGAGAAGCATAAAGGGTGGAGAAGAAGATGGTATCAAGCATGGACCAGTAAAGAACTGTAAAATGAGGGACAGTGCTCTGAACATGACCGTGGATTCTCATAGAGTCTGTCATCGGAAATCTCTACTAAATAAAAGACTTAGGTGGTTATTTCATAACCATGTCTCTTGCATGGTGAAGAGTGATGAAACTTAATTACACTAACATTTATTAAGTGTCTCTGAGATGTGTGCCTTTGTTAAAGGGTGAGATTGAATGCGACCTTAAATTCAAGCATCAAAGCAAATTAATCAGCAAATAAGGACATCCCATTTATCACAATCTGAGTTCAGACACTTGTTCTGATCAAACTGGTATTCTTCAGTATTCCTCATCTCAATAAACATTTCTAGTACCCATGCAAAATTCTGGACTTATCCTGAAATCTTGAACATGAGTTTAAAACAAGTTCCTCCTGTATTTTCTGAAAATGACTGGGTACAATTGAATCCCCTTCAATTTCCATTAAATACCCTTAAGAAGTATTCAATGAAGGTTTTTACAATGAGGTTGCAAAGTGGTTATGCTATCCTATATGACTACAAATTTTGTTTTCTATCAACTACAGTTTATTAATAGAAATAGTGACATTGACTAAATTGCTCATTTGATTGAAATAGTTTTGAGACATCCACAAGCTTTAAAGAAACAAAGTCAGCTCTGTCCCTGTTTTCTCAACAGAAATTCTTCTTTTGCTTGAAATATATCCCTTTTAAGTGGCGAGAGAGGGTTCATTACTTTGGCATATGATTGTGTTAGGAAGCCTCAATTCTTAGAATAAAAGATAGCCTGAAATGATAATATATCCCTGATACTGAACTTGAAAAATCCGTAAGTCATATTTTCTACCCATGCAACCTATAAATTAACTGCTCTATCAGTGAGTAAAACAAATATTAGGTGCTAATGATAACCACTTAGCTGCACTTGCAAGTTCTTTCAGGTCAGAGACATCGCCAGTTATCCAGTTATGTTTATATCTATATCCTAGGACAGTGTGTGTGTGTGTGTGTGTGTGTATAAAACTTATCTTGTTTGTCTTATCTACTAAATAATTGTTAGTCTATAATAAGTATATATATTCATCTATGTGACTATGGATTCAGATATTAGGTTTTCTAATCAGAAAGCAAATACTAGGTTTTCAAATCATAGGCAGTTACTATTACTTCTAGAAATAAACACATTGGTTCTCCACACCCTATTTTCCCTTTCAGGGCATTGTGATAATAGCCAGATGTCATCCTACATATGTAAAAGGAATCTTTGCACTAGTGTAAGAGGGTGGTCCTCAGGAAAGGGGAGTGTTCCAGGTTCCCTGCCCCACCCAAGGGAGGGTGTTGCTGAGCAGGAGAGATAAGAAGATAGAGGAGAGAAAGGAAGAAAGGGAGCAGGATGGAGAGCCAGAAGAAGCACAAGGAACAGAGAGACATGTGAGGAAGCTGTACTGGCCTGAAATGTTTGAAACAGATGTGAGTAAGAGACTGTTGGGGAGGTTGACTATGGCAACATTGATCTTGGTTTTGATTTTGCTCTTTAACTCCCAGAATAGTCTGACTGTTTCTGACCCTTTTCTATGGGTCCCTGCAGAAAGGTGTTTTAAACTCATGGCAGGGTTTCGAACCTTGCCTAGGGCTGATCCCATTTGGGTGGACTTTTCCCCACAAGTGATGGTGATGCTTAACTTTGGGTGCTTAGTTTAGAAACTATAGTCTTTGTCTTTTCTGTATTATCACACTAATTTTATTAAAGTTTCTTTTCCACTTAAGGTCTTATATGTTTTGTCCTGATGCGGTGGATGGAAGAACCTATTTAGAACGGGCAGGTTTGGGAGTTCTGGGAGTGCCCCTCTCCCTGCCTTGTAATACTGTAACAGTGGAAATATGAAATTATGACTCTAGGAACTTATATAGGAACTAGACAGCTGGCACTTGCCCCAGGAGAGGGAGAGCAACTTTGCCCTCTCTGTCTTGCTGTCCTTTGTAATGGAAATGACTGCTCTGAGTTTCATTGCCCTTTGAAATGTAAACACATAGCTCCAGGGAGATAAATCTCTAAATCTCTCTGGTGGTTTCTCTGTATCTCCATTTTGCTATTCAGCCACCTTTAACTTATAAGGATTCTCTTTTAACTCAGGTTCCAGTTTTCTTTGCTCAAAAAACCCTGACCATGCAAAAACATGAAAATATTCATATTGCTTCTTAACAGTCTGCATATTTCCACTCTTCTCCACTGTCTTTACTACCAAGATATCTAATTTCCTCATCTGGACTACTGCAATACGCTTCCTCCACATTTTCTCAGCTCCTACTAATCCTTTCAATGACCTAGCAACTAGAAAGTAACCTTTCAAATGTGTAAACTGGATTATATGATATACTAAATGGATTACATGATATGCTAAATGGATATGCTATGAATGCTCTGATTAAGTCTTCAGTTCTTCTTGCCCCATAGCCAGGGTCAACAACTATGCTTTTCTGCTAAAATTGCCACAGCTTTCCCAAGTTCGTCCTGTCATCACTGCTTAAACATAACTATTTTTCTCATCCTCCCCTGGGGGTGGAGACCAGTGTTTTACATAACCTATATTGTGGCTCTTGTTAAGAGCCTTCACAGTCCCAACCCTCAATTTTCCCACCAGATTTATAGAAGATTTGTCTTCTCTAGACAAAGGAGGGCCTGGAAGGGTCAAGAAGTTGAGGACCACTCACATGTGGAACAGTTACAAATGAGAATCAGGAGACCATAAGAATCCAGAGATAAACTTATGGTGACCATAAGAATCCAGAGATAAACTTATTCTTTCTTAACCCAGAGAGGAGATAAACTTATGGTGACCATAAGAATCCAGAGATAAACTTATTCTTTCTTAACCCAGAGAGTATGTCTGACTCAATAATTCCATAAGCTCCTAGGAGTGTGACCAGGAAACTGGAAATGTTTTCTTTTAAAGATGAGCCTGGCTCACTTACAGATGCCTTATCTACTTTCTTCCTTCACTTACCTTTTTCCCATGCTCTTCCTTCTTTTTGACTGAAATCCCCAAAAAGCATTGGTAGACAAGCTTGTTTTATACTATGAGAATTTCAGACTATGATATACTGCTCGTTGAAATAATTCATTACTCATATGACACTGGCATCTTCACCAGGGCCTCTATGGTCTGAAGCCCTGGCACCTACTTTTCATCTTAATTACTCTTCTTGTTGAAAGTCTGCATACTCAAGTTTTCCTTCACTTCATTTGTTTGTGTGTGCACCAAGGGGCACCCCAGGACCCCCAAACATGCACACTCTAAAAGGGGGTCAAAACATCTGTGCAAATAAATACAAGGCATATTCATAGTGTATAAGAATTTCAGTAGAATTAGTGTACATAGAGAGAGAAGCAAGGACCATAGTTTCTTAGTAAAACACCCAAAATTACTCATACCCTTGTAGGTAAATGTACAGCCAAACAGGCTTGGCCTGAAGTGGGACTGCTGAGGCCCAAAAGCTTGCCTCAAATTATAAGGCATCTGCTGCCAGGAAATCACTGACATGGGGCGAAAGGAAAGTCAAGCATGGGACAAAAGGAGCAAAATCTTAGGTACCAATCAAAATAACAGTTGCCATTTTCAGTTCCCCATGTGTCACTCACCCACACATGTATCTCTTCCAAGATTTTCTATAGGTCTTTCCTCCATGTGTCTCCTTCTATGTCTCCCACGTCTCTGGTCCAAGTCCAAAGCCAAGGAGCAAGTGACCTTCTTCTCTCTGTCTCCCTCTGAGCCCACCTGCATTCAGTGTTACATAGCTTCATCTGACCACTCAGCTCAGCCCATAGTTAAGTGGAGTGTGGGAACGTGGTACTTTCCTTAGCACTTTCACTATGTTAGGATCCTTCAAATCTCAGCAGCTGCAAATGTACACTCCCTGTTACTACACTGCTTACCCTAATCTTACTCTTCTCCTGTATTTCTATGACTTAGGTTCATCTAACTATTCTCAGATAAAATATCATTTACTCAGAGTTTTCCGTTTCTCATTAGATCTAGGTAAAGTTTCTTTGATATACTGTTTTATCACTCGCTGCATATTCTTCAGAAATCTCTGCTCAATTAAAAATGAATACCCTATGATGCAAATACTTACCTGTTTAATGTTCAACACTCAGCTCATTCTTCCAACAGTAAATTTATGAAGGCAGAAATTATTTTCAGCTGTCCACTCAGTGCTGACCCAGTCTCTCAAGCAGCATGCATTCAGTAGGTAAACAAACAAATGAAGGACTCAAAAGAGCTAAAAACTTTTCCCTCACATTTTGAAAGAGACATGGCTTGACCAGCTGTTTGATGACACTAATGCTTGATATATTGTAAAATAAAGCACAAGGAAAGTATATGTCTCTAAGAATTGTGGCATATTGGAGAAAATATCTGCTTAAGGCTTGTTAATGCTTTGATAATAGAACCCAAATGGATGTTACTTTGTTTTATCATTTCTCAATTAGAAGATAATTTTTTTTCTTTTCACGCTCATTAAAGCAAGAATGCATTTACCTATCTCAGCTGAACTTGTGAAAGAAATGTATATATGCATTTAAAATAAGTGTTACCTTTTCTCTCATATGCCAAGTCCCACATTTTTACTCATACAATTATTGCCTAAAAATAATGAGCAAATGACCCACTAGAGTTAACAAGTATGTTTTGGGGCTACCACAGATTTTGTATATATTTGCTTTTATGATCAAGAAGAACTGAAAGTCGAAATAAGCATCATCCATGCTTAGAGGGAGGGAAAACTGACATCTGAGAAAAATAATGATAATTTTGAACTCAGGATTTTGGCTCCTCTTTTCAACTTTGATTTCATTTTGATAAGTAAGTTTTTATTTTGTCACAGCTTCAGTATTAGATGAGAATGTAGGCATTGCTTGGCAAAGCAAAATGTCTCTATATAGAAAAGTAAATAATTTTCATAAAAAAATTTGTGATTCAATGCACAATAGAAAAGTAGTTGGTAGGCAGAATACTAAGATTCTACCCAGTGACCTTCACCCTTTTATAACCTGTGTCTTGAAGAGAGATAAAAGCTATGAATATGCTAAGATAGCGCTAACATAATCACATGGCAAGGAGATTTTCATGTGTAATCAATGTACCAAATCATTTGTCTTTGAGGTAATAATAAGGAATTGGGGATGTTATTCTGAATGGCACTGAACTAATCAGGTCTTTTAAAACAGACTTTTTTATTTGTTTTTCCCAGTTATTCTCAGAGTGAGTCATATTGTAAGCCATTTAAATGACAAGGCACCCACTATGAGCTGAGAGAAGTCCCCAGTGAGTAGTTAGCAAGAAAACAAAGATCTCAGTCATATAAACACAAGTAACTGTATTTGGCTAACAACTTAAATGAGGTTGGAATAAGAATTAAGCACCCCCCCACCCCCCCCCCACCCCATGAAAACTATGGCCCCAGCTAACACCTTCAGTGCAGCCTGGTGTGGTCTGAGAGGAGAACACAGCTAAATTGTGTTTCAATTCTTGACTCATGGAAATTATGAAATAATTCCCTTATATGGTTCAGTTCCTAAGTTTTTGACAATAGAAAATTAATACATGTCTGACCTTTGTTCTTTTATTTTTGTCCCCATAAGCATGCTAGACTTTATATATATGTAACTAATTAGCACGTGATGCTCTGGAAACGAGCATCTCAACATGTAGCAAGCATTGAAAAAATTCAGCTGGAAAAATGAGAATTATCTGTCCATCTCTTTCTGGATGCCTCATGTATCATTCTTACTTATTTAATTCAGTCAAAAATATATGTATGCTGTGGCAGGTAGTTAGCAAGTCTTGAGGAATAAACATTTTCCCAATTCATCATCATTTTATCTTGCTGTCTAGACTATTTCCAGAGTTATGGATGAACAAAGGCACAGCTTGACATCTTCATACCAACCTTCTCTTTCCCAAAGCCATCACTGTATCTTCTTGGTTATCAAAGACAAACTTTGAAATGCTGACCTTGGAAACTTTATTAAACTTTGGAACTTTATAAAATTTATGAACTTTGAAAATTTATAAAATTGGGGACATATTTTGGTGGTTATGTTACCAGATAGACTGAGGGATAGACTCAGGACCTCCAAACTTACATGTTCTGAGTGGATTCTGCCATCTGCCCCATAAACCAAAACATTCTCACTTGAAAGAGCTTTGATAGGATTAGTGTACATACAGAGAGAAGAGAAGATAGTAATTTTCCAGTGAAACATCCAAGTTACCCATTCCCCATTCCCTCATCCCCAGCCAAACAGGGTTAGTCCAAAGTGGGGCTACTGAGATCCAAAAGCCTGCCACAAGTCTACAGCCCTTCTGACAGTGAACCATAGGAAAGGGGCAGAAGCGGCCAGGCAAGTCTGGGAGTAAAGGAGCAAAATCAAAATACAAATCAAGGTAACAGCTCACATTGTCAGCCTCCCCATGGGTCTCTCACCCACATCTTCTCCAAGTGTCTCTACATATCCTAACTTCATGTGTCTCCTTGCATTTCCCCCAAGTCCCTGGTGCAAGTCCAAAACAGAGAAGCCAGTGGTACTTGTTCATTTGTCTTTCTTTTCCATGTCTCCAAATCCCTTATCCCTGTGTTCTTCCGCTTCGCCTCTCAGCTCAGCTCTACCCTTTATTTGATGTGTAGGAAACATGAAACCTCCCCTTTCTATGAAAATTACAGTTACAATAAGAGTTCTTGGTTAAGTTTGCAAGAAAATCATTCCTTGACAAAGAGTACTTTCAAAGGGTAATCTGGAGATACTAATCAAAAGTGAAAAATGCATACCTTAAGAAGTAGTCATTCATGGCCTCCCTGGTGGCGCAGCGGTTAAGCGCTGCGCTGTGGAGCTGTCAGCAGCGGTGTGAGTTTGACTCCCAGCTGGGGAGATTCCCACATGGTGCTGCAGACCTCTCCTGCCTTGATCACTGCTCCCCTCAGCAGTGTGTTTCCGTCAATCTGCCTGTTCTGCTCCTCATTCTGTCTCTGGTGAACCCTCTCGCCGCCCCACGCCTTGTGTCTGTACCCCAGCTTGTATAAATAAATAAATAAATCTTAAAAAAAAAAAAGAATTACTCATTCCACTATGGTAATTAAAACTAATTGAACAAGCAGGCAAAACTATAGATATAAGGGAGTCCATTTCATTATTGCCTATAGTAGAAAAAATCCAGGAATAATCTAAATTCCTATTAAATGTTTATTGGGAAAATGAACTATGATGTATTTATAGTTTTGGAAAGTCTGCAGCTATTACAAAATAATATCCTCTGATGTGGATAGATAATGTCAATCTATTTTCAGTAAAAAATATTACTGAATCTCACAGTACATTGTCTAAAAATACATATGTTAAAAGCATGTAATCTATATTCATAGGAAACAATTGGAAGCTTGAAATAAAGCTGTTAATAACAATGACTGGGAAGAAAAGCTCAGTCTTCCCTCCAGCGTTTTATCTTTACGTTATTATCATATTCAGCATATGTGTGGGGGTTTTCTTTACTAAGTAATTATCTGATACCAGCGAAGTGTCCTATAACTTAACTCAATTCTGACACTAATTCTATCCAGTGGATGAAGGACCTAGTCCCACAAAATTGTCCCCTACTAAGATGTCCATAGCTTAGTAGTAGGTGCCCAGATTATCCAGCTCTGTTCGACTTGTCTATGAATTGGAGATTCTCATGAGCCCCTCCTTAGGCTTGACTAATTTGCAGGAGCTTCTCAACTCAGGGAATCACAACTTACATTTGCCAGGTTATTAACAGATAAAAATAAAGGATAAATAGCCCACTGAAACTATACGTAAAGGGGTCTGCGAAGATCCCAAGGACAGGAGCTTTTGTCCCTGTGGAGTTGGGGTATGAACCCAATCTTCTTAGTTATGTATATGTGTTCACCAAACTAGAAGCTCTCCCAAAATCATATAAATAAGTCTAAATAAATCTAAAATTTATTGAGATTTCCTTGCATAGGAATGAGAAATTATTAACTGTTTTCAAACCCTTTCTCATCTTTAGAGGAGTTTGTGTGTTGGGGGCAGGGATGGGGGTGAGGTAGGGGTGAGGGCTGTGAATATTTCAGGCTTTTAAGCATGGCTTAGACTTTCTGTTGAGCAACACCCATTTGGGAGTCATATAGGCATCCATCCCAAGTCACTTTATTAGAACAAAGGACAATGCTATCATCTAGGAAATTCTAAGGGATTTGGAAGTCCTCTGTCAGGAACTAGGGTTAAAGACCAAATATCAGAACAGAAAATGCTTCAACTGCTGTTATCACTTAGGAATTTGCAAATGTTTCAAGAGCTCTGTGCCAGGAACCAGTAGCAAAACAACAACAACACACACACATATACCACATAATACATTATTTTTTCCTATTATCTCACAAGCTACAACTGTAATTACAGTTACATCTGTAATGTATAACTGTAACTGTAATACAGTTGTAATATTACATATTACATATTACATATTACATATGTAATATTACATATTACAGTTGTAAGATGTAATATTACATCTGTAATACTGTAACTGTAATTACAGTTACATCTGTAATGTGATTGGTAGTAGATAAGGCACATTAGGTTTTTACTCCTTAATCTTTAGAATAGCTTATTTTCCTATCTTCAATCAAATATTACTTTTATAATGTCAAATTAATACAGATTTTTACATGATGTATATCTACATGTGTAGGAACTGCAATATGTTATTATAGATATATTTTCAGGCATAAAAAGACAGTTATAGTGAAAAAAATCCAATATACAACTTAGTGAAATATGTTAAGTGAAAAACAGCATTTTCCCCATTGCATAACTAACCCATAGGCTTGCAAATACAGTTGTAGTATAGAAAAATATAGATAAATTTATATAAAATATTAATAAAAGTTCCTTTTGGATAATGGAATGCTGGTAATTTTCACTTTATATTTTTATTTGTATCTGAATCTATGGAAACAAATTAAGGAAAAGATATTTTCAATTTTGTTTTAAATAATTGATTTAAATTACTTGTATATTTAGAATACTCTTTCCCTAAGTTGATCTAACCTATTTTCACATGGAAAAAAATTCAGCTGCTAATCTATTTTAAAACTCTAGCTATAGTGCAATGAATATTAAATTTACATCAATTAACACTTAATCTATTAATTGAAATCCTCTTAAATTTACCTCAGTTATTTTTAGAAATTGAATACATTTCTCATGATTTTTATCCAAAATTTAATGTGTTAACAGAAATGCATAGCATCTTCTATTACTTCTTTGATATTATAAGTTAATTATTTGTCAATTAGATTTATTTCTGTCATAATCATTAAAAGTTAATGTATTACAGTATTCTAATAGGATTTTGTTCCATGTCAGTGCTGAAATGCACAATTGATTCTCTCTGGCTTTTTTCATCATTCTGTGGGTCAAATAGCTAACCAGATTGGAATCACTCTTAATGGCTATCATCTGTCAGTTCTTAGCCCACCCAAATTTTCTATGATTATTGTCAAATTTTTGAATTACAAGAGAACATCACTGACTAAACAATTATTGTTCAAGCAATCACAAATTTTCTAATATGGGAAGACTTAAATAATTAGGAAACAAAATTTAAAAAAGTATGATGTTATTTTGCATGTGAAATAGTTTTTATAAGGCTAAACCTTATAACATTAAGCATTCCATTAACAATATTTGGTAAACATAGTTACATTAATCCTAATAAATATTACTGGACTTCAATTTTTTTTAAATGTTTTACAAAAACATTAAAGGAAAATATTCCAGTAATATTGAGAATCTTACCAAATTGTGGGGTTGTATTCTCTCTTTGGAAATGTACTTTGGACCCTCTAACTGCAAATATTTAGCTTTTAAGAACAAGAGAAAACCAGTTGAAAGTTTTATGCTAACATTCTGGTTTTACATGAAAGTGTTCCAGGAACATAAGATTCTTAAATTGTGCAATAATGTAGTACTCCATACCAGAAAGAGAAGGCTTATTCTAAGTCTCTCTAAAGTCTTATCAATTAAAGCCAATGAGTTAAGTCTACATAATAACTATACCTTTTTTATGGTGCTTTGCCTATAGATGAACCATAAGTGGTTCCCCCAAAGCCAACATCTTCTTTTGTCTTTAGGTAGAAATAGTATTTAAGGTTTACTTTAAGGTGATGACTTGGGCTGTTTGGGAGGGCTACATTATTTTCTGGGACTTTCTCATGTAATCAGAAGATATACTTGTCATTAATTTCTGTTTGTTTTTCTTCTGTTAATCTGTCCTTTACAGGAATGTTTCAACCAGAAACCCGGAAACACAAAGGGAAAATATTTTTTTTCCCCTATACTATGCATACGGCAGTTGAAACTGAGGCTAGGAAGAGGTGTAGCTTTTGGTTTATGCCTTTAGATGTGTAGGATAAGGACATAGACAGGAGAGGCAGATTACCTTTGCTGAATTTCAAGAGGAATCATTTATTATCTGTTTGAGATTAGATAGTTTATTTAACTTCCTACCCTCAATAATATCATCTATAGTATGTAAAGGACTAATGGATGATTGAATGTTCAATGAGTTAGCATATCTATTGTACTTCATACAATGACTGGTAAATAAAAATGTGCAGAATGCTTGCTGTTACAATTGACATGTTTAGAAGTCTGAAGATATGTTTGAAGAGATTAATAATGAATAATGGTAGAATCTGTTGTGCCAACCCATTGGCATGAATTTGTATTTATAGGACTTCTTAAAGATATGAAATGGAACTTCCTGTGAATTTACTGTGACTCAGAAACTATGGGGAGAATTTTATGCAATTTGTTTTCTATTGCTGTGTAGCAAAGCACTACAGTCTTCGCAGCTTTAAACATCTATATATTAATTCAAAGTTCAATAGGTCAAAAGTCCTTGTATAAGACTTGGTACTCCATTGAGGATATCATAGGACTGAATTCAAGTTGTTGGCTGGGCTGAAGTTGTATCTGGAGGCTTTGGGAAAATTTCAACTTTTAACAACATTTATGTTATTGGCCAAATTAACTTCCTTGAAGTTATCATTCAGGGCCACTCTCAACCACTATAGGTCATCTGCATTCCTTGCAAAAAGGTCCCATTTATCTTCAATCGAGTTATACTGCTTGAAATCTTTTCCTCTGCTTCAAATCTCTGACTTCCTCTTCTGCAACCAGTAGAGAAAATCTTTGCCTTTAAAAAACTTGTGCAATTAGTTTAAGCCCATCCAGATAATCTGCCTATTTAAAGGTCAACCAATTAGTAAGTTTACTTACATGTACAAAACCCTTTCACAGCAACACTTTTAGATTAATAATTGGAGAAGGTACGTGTGTGCCACAGCTAGGAACTTGGGGGGTGATTTTCAAATGCTGCCTTTGACATGTATTACTTAATTTGGACCTCAAAACAACCATGTGAACAAGGCACTATTACATATTTTTATTATGTGGAAAATAGTAGAGTCTCACCAATTTGTTGAATACTTTTACAAGTCTCTATGATCATGTTTTTGACTAGATATAGATATACTTATTATATATTATTAATAAAATTTGAGGCAGCTAGTGGAAACCTATGGAAGAGCAAGGATTAGTTAAGCCAATAATATTGTTAATATTCAACTATACAGAGAAAGGTGATGGCAATTCTGTAAGGAAAAAAATACCACAAACAAAAACAATAATATAGTTCATTTTGGTGACAATGATATATTCCAGCAGTAGAAAAGAATCCATGTATAGAAAAAATGGTGAGTAATCGTAGAGGGACATGTTAAGTCAAATATAAATAAATTTCTATTCTAGACTAAGGAGTTTAATCTTTGTTCTAATGGCAAATGTCTGATGAGTCTATTGATGAGATTAGCAATGGAATATGATTTCTTATTATTTAATTATAATTATGTATAGTTGTAAATCTCTTACAGAAGAAACCTAGAACGGGAGCAAAAGCTAGCATAACTGTATCCTGAGGCATCCACCTGACTTCAGTTAATTCAAAGGATTCTCTACCTCTATCTTGCAATTTTAGCAAGACTTGTTACATTGCATATCATAATCACTTGGATTCATTCTCTTTGTTCTCTTAAAAACAGTTATTCATTTATTTAACTAAAATTTACCGAGTCTTCATCTATGCCAAGCACTGATGAATATTTTATCACTACCCTTCAAGATTTATGAATATGTGTAGAATGTGGTAAACAGCATTCCATACAACACATGAATATGTCAACTAGGATTTGCTTTGCTTATGGAAAAAACATACCCATAGCTTTGAGAAAATTGGAAGAATTCTATAAACAAAAGCGAAATAGTTAGGCATTATAATATAAAGTACATGAGGAACTAAATATGGGGAAATGACATGTAATATTTTGTAAATGTGGAGAAGGAGCTGAGTTGGGTAAGATTCGCCTGTGAGGGTGCCCAGCGAGATTGGGTATTAAATTGAAATTTTAAAGATTTGCAAGAGATATATCAATCATCAAGTACAAGTCAAAAATTTATGTAGGAAGTGAGAAATTAGTGACACAACACTAACAAGTTACAGAGAATAATCAAGCCTGTATTAATATCAGAAATTTAAATATGCATTTTCCATAACTGCAGGATCCAAATGCAGAGTGAGAGGACAGTGCCAATCTTAATCTTAAAATAAAAATTTCCTGGATATTTTTGACAGCATTAATTTGATACATGACATATTATAATTCTGTTTCTGATATACCATCAGAAACCCTTTCTTCAGCTGAATTTAAAAAAAAAATTCTAAGAAATATGAATTCAGTGGAATCGCTTTAAAACTTCATTCTTGAAATTTTGTCTTCAGTATTTCATGAACTTTCACCTAGACTCCTAGTTTATGTCCTCTAAAATCCTACCTTCATGAAAAAAATTCTTTTCAGGAAAATTTTTGCAAAGCACAGATCATGTTCTTTCCATGAAAATGTGGTGAGATACAATTTATTCTCAGAAGATATAAAGCTCATATGCACATTTATTTGTTTCAATAAAAAATTACATACCAGTCTAATAAATAAAAATAATTCTCATAATGCTTTAAATTATTCAGAAGTATAACAAAAAATGCTAAGGTTTCTAGTTAATTCATTTCAAAGCTAGGTTTTAAGAAAGAACTATAGTAATATATGCACAAATTTTTATGTATTTCAAACATTCGGAATAATTTCAAAATCTCAGAATGAACTTTGGCCTCTCCTTATCAGCTACAAAATTCTATTGACATTCCCTGCAGAACATCAGTTTTCACTCCTTTTGCTATCCAGTTTCTAAATCCAGGCCATAAACACTCTGGTCTTGCTGACTTCAGTAACTTCAATAATCAGTCTCAGGTTTTTCTCTTAACATCCATTTTTATCTTGTCATTCCTAAATATTGCAAAGGGTGTTGAGGAATATAGGACTCTCACTTTTCAATTAGACAATTTTCATTAAAGTTCGCCTGTCATTTTTTTTCCCCCAATATTCAGGGATTAGCTGATGATTCTATTATATTATGTGGTGTTTCCTATATAAGCCTGAATTCCTTTCATACATGATATTTATTTTATTGAGGGTTGCCTTTCAGTTTGTATTCTCATTACAAAACATGTAACTCACTTTTCAGCAAATATTTGCAGGGCAACTATTAGTTGGTAGGGTCTGTGTGTTCCGTTATCCAGAAAACTTCAAATGGCATATTTGGCATTGCATTGAAAAAATGAGATTAGTTTAACTTATTTATACAAGTAAAATGAAATTCAGGTGCTGAAATACTAAAAGTCACAGTAGTTTCAACAAGTTATTTGTTTATCTTCATGTGAAAGATGTCCAGAGGTAATTAGCCTATGGCTGGCAAGTCACTCTATACTTTCAGGTTATGCTGCTTGCCTTGCATAGCACATGGTGGTCACCTTTGTGTCAGACTAAGCCCAATCTGGGGAGGAAAAAAAACATAACAGTAATAATAAAAATAAGGGAAGTTTAGTATAGGAAATTATTATTTTTAACAGAATTAGTGTTATAGCATATGGGCTAGTAAGAAATGGAAATGACTCTAAAAAATTGGAATAGCAGACATATAATAGATATTCAATACAGTATTATGATCGATATGATATATGATATAATATACCTTAGCTACTGCACCATGGTTGAGATGGTGCAGTAGGAAGAAGGAAGAATCCCCCATCATCCACCTGCCTCCAACCATGGATGTGATACTGATCTTTTTAGAGGGCAAGAAAATAATTAACAAAGGAAGGGAAGTTGCTGTGGTGCTGAAAATGTATTTTCTTGAACTTGCCAAAAATCTGACGTCTATGGTGACAGTTGACCACAGGGAGGTGACTCATTAAAGACACCCAGCTATAAAATGACCTGAAGGAGATTCCAGCTACCAGTGCCCATTGGGTGGTGCTGGATACTGTGCACTG
The DNA here is from genome assembly GCA_004024925.1 of Scalopus aquaticus. NCBI lineage: Eukaryota > Metazoa > Chordata > Mammalia > Eulipotyphla > Talpidae > Scalopus > Scalopus aquaticus. The sequence goes on along the minus strand of PVIJ01002700.1, from coordinate 1,254 downwards.
CAGTAGCCACTCTAGAGAAAGAGCGACAACAAAGCCTGTTGCCGAGAACATGTGCTGGGGATGCTGTGTTCTGTGAGACAATGTTGCAGAACCTGCTAAAGTGTTCTGGGAAAGATCAAACCTTTCCTCAACCATCTCTCACCCCTGTTCCACTAATAAAGTATATTTTTCCTGTTGAAAAATGAAAAAAAAAATTAAAAGAAATCATTCTGTTTCCATGGAGCAGACAAAAAGGATGAATTTGTACCTAAGGTGCTTTAAATTCAAAACTAGCAAATCCTGTGATCCAGTGTTAGAACTAAATATTCAACCACCATGTTCTTTTTTTTTTTTTTTTCAAGAAAACAGAAAAGGACAAAAAATAAAGTCAACAAATAACACTACTTTTTTATCCTTTTGGTCAAAACATAGACATATAGCCTTATTTAGGTTCAGGGTTAGAATAGTTTTCATTTTAGATAGACTAGCTAAAATTCTTAATCTAAATAATAAAGAAGCAGTGAATATTGATGGGGATTATAACTTCTGCCACTTTCAAATTTTAATCTTTTCATCTGGATTTGGTGGGCATTGTAATAATTAAATACAATAAATTAATCATCACATACTGATCAGTATGTTTATAAGAACTGTTTTATCCTCACCAACACTGATTTAGTCTTTGTCCTGCTATTTCCAGCATATAATTTATAACTTTAATCTGATATCATACCCTAGTGCCCTAAATTGTATGACATTGTTTGTGTAATGTCCACTTAGCAGTAGTATATGACTAATGATTTTTTGCTCAAGTAAAACTGAAAATTTATGCACCTTTTTTTTTATATAATATATATTTTTATTGTTATTTATGTCTTTTACATTTTGCATTCCCCTTGGGTAGCCCACCACCAATTCACCCGTGATCCATCTCCATGGTCCCTTGTGTTCTTTTCTATTCCATTTTGTGCCCTTTCCCTTCCCTCCCTCCGGCTCCCTCCTCCCCCTGTCCCCCCCCACTGATTGTCTCTCTCCCACCCAGCCTCCCTATAGTCCTGTTATAAGTGAAACCATTTGATATTTTTCTCTTTCTTTCTGGCTTATTTCACTGAGTATGATCCCCTCTAATTCCATCCATGTTGCTGCAAATTGCATGTGTTTATCTTCTTTCCATGCTGAATAGTATTCCATTGTGTATATGTACCATATCTTCTTGATCCAATCATCTATTTTTGGACATCTGGGTTGCTTCCATACCTTTGCTATTGTGAACAG